>JAVYIG010003098.1:0-211281 GCA_035222895.1 Strongylocentrotus droebachiensis
TCCTTTGGTATTTTTATGTATGTATTTTTGCCTAAAACCCTCACCCCCCCTTTTTTTTTTAATATGGCAATGGCTGACCTAAAAAAGCTGACCTTACCCCCCCCCCCCAAACGAAGAAAAATGTCAATTTTTCAAATTTCGATACCCCCCCCCCCCAAAAAAAAAGTTTCCTCTCCCCCCCCCCCCCCCCCCGCTTATTCAGCGGCTGGCTGAGTCGTTGCGATTTTTTTGGGACCAAAAAAAAAAAAAAAAGGGTCCTCTTACCCCCCCCCCCCCCCCCCCCCCCCGCTTATACAGCGACTGGCTGAGTCGTTGCGAAATTATCGGCCCGATTTCAAAATGTTAAAAAAAAAAACCTTGAAAAAATCCTGCGTACGCCACAACAACAAATTAATAACACCACAGATATTAGATACAGGTGTATGAAAGATCAGTAGAGGATGTAATTTGTAAATAAAATATAATTACACTTAATGATGATTAATACGAATAGAACAAGAAATGAAGGAAGAGCAGATAAAGTGTAAGTAATATAGTATTTTAATGAGGAATGACATTTGAGAAGATGAATAACAATTATGCATATAGAGTTATGCTCTTTTGTTATGAAATTTGTTTGGATTTTTGCATTTAAATTTATATTTGTGATCCAAGTGTACTTTGTTCTTTTGTCGTGAATTCCTGTATAGTCTGTTATTGCTGGCAGAAAACATATATCCACATATTTAGTGTACAAAAACAATTTTTCGAAAATAAAATTATCAAATTATTATCAATTGAACAAAATGGCAAGGCATGTAACTTTAATTGCGTAAGTGTTGGGCTAAACATGATCATACAGTTCGAAAATCAAATTTATTTCATTATATTTACACGTTGATACAAAGCACATAATCTATAGTTGTATAACTAAGGCTTACAGTAAACTAAGCGGAAACCTCCAAGACAATATAGAATTCCCTTCACATCCATACTCTACATATCATTGCATTTGCCTTTGAAATGGTAGGAATCTACCTCTATTTTAGAGATTCTAGTCTTAAATATCTTTTACCACAGCCATGTAACAAGTATGTATAAAACTACATAATTTAATGAAAGGATTACCACAGTTAAAGCCCCACTGTCCTACTTGTAGCTACTTGCTCCTCTATATAAAAAACTTCCCCAATCAGTGCTTGTTGGTCCCCCATGATCCTCTTTTTCCTATGTTAGTTGAGAGCTGAGTTTAATAATGAGATAGTCACCTGTCAGTGACCTTGCTGTGTGGTCTAATCCCTTGTGGCCCAGTAGTATTGACGGTCTTTAAAACTAGGCGTAACATTGTCCAATACGGCTAAGTACACCGTAAGGTATATTGTTTTCAAGAAATGCGTGATATTCGGTCTTCTTATGAATTCTAAACTAGTATACTTTTGGTCAATGTGCAATTAAGCGCCGACTTGCTCTTAGTGATAACGACAACACATCTGCCCTCTCACGAACAATTAACGCACACCCACACAATCCACAAATTCACCTAGCTCACACAATAAAGACATACCCGAATATTGAAAAAGCACCAACTTATAAAAGGTCATATTCATAAATAACGCAAACAAATCCTCAAGCTAGTCTACAAGCACAGATTCTAATTTGACACTTAGCCAGAATTACTGAAGCCTTGATTAAAGCCTAAGATCGTCCAGTTTCTAAGGCGCAAATATTCACCTTGATATAAACTAAACAAGACAAAACAAAACAAGCTATGTACAAGGCCTATTCAGTGAAGTCGTATTTTTCCTGACACTATTACGCACGGCGTTCAACAAGGGTTTGTGCCTGCAATCTATCATCAAGCAGTACTTCTATATTTTTGTTATCCTTTCTGATAAATAAGAGCAAAGATGTAATAACCATTATGACTGTAATTATGGGGAAATTGTATTTTTAAGCTGCGATTTCTGATCGCGTTTGCTCCAAACATCAAGGTTCTCATAGTTCACCCGTTGGGGGTGGGTGATTCGTTTGTTCTCCTTATTAAGTAACATAGGATTGTATCCCATATTTAAAGACAGCCTGCTTATCCTGTCCATTGGGACATAGCCATCTGCATCTACGTCTATGGTCTCCTGTCGAACAGTTGCGCCGTCAGCGTGTTTGACGCTTTCCTTCTCCGTAGAGGGCGCCGTGCAGTCAGCGTGGCCTTCGAGATTAGTGGATATCGTCGTGTAAACGTCACAGTCGGGTTTGTTCAGAGAAGAAACTTGGTGTGAATCACTGTCGGATGAGCTTGGAATATCAACGTTTGTGGATTGAACATTATGGTGAATAGTATTTAATATCAAACTTTGATAAACTACCCCTGGTCTTGATGAATGTGTTGTAATATTGTTCTGTATGCCTGTCATCCCTGGTAGATCATGTCCGCTATTTCTATTGTGACGTCGTTTTGAAACCGCGCAGCACTGCGAAAAAAACACACACAATTTGTTGGTTAAAAGTACTATATCCCATCTTTTGGCCCCCAAAAATGAAAAGGTTAAATTCCACCGGCATTTAAAAGATAATACTAATTTAGACCTTTCCTCAAAACGAAAGGGCATGAAAATATCATTTGTGGAAAATAAAATCCGTTACTGTCAAATCGACTTTAAGGATTGTAATCATTTTAGTAAATAGTCTGATTTTCAGAACCTTGTACCGAATGGTGTACGTTTTGTGTCATATTGCTCCGGATGTCTCATTTTCGCTCGCTGGACGTATATAGCAGACGGCAATGAGCGGATTAGACGACAATTGGTAGTGAATTTGTACGTGAGATTGCTTTGCTAAATATACAATACAAGAACATTTTCCATATCTTTAAACTATCATTGATATCTGATAATTAAACAGTTATTAAAATAAACCTACCAAACTACATAATACAATGAAATACTTGACTTAAAGTAGGGGAGTTTGATGTGGTGCACAATTGCACCCCTCTGTAAATAATCGAATAGTCCATGGCGATCATGAATATTCATGTTTTTGCTTACCTCGGCAAAATGCTTGCCTATACTAAATGGAAAAATTACGGTGGAGGGTTGGCTGAAATAGACATAATGAACCGATCAGAACTGATCTATGATAATTCATGCTTGTTATCATTCGTGTGCTTTACCTATAACCTTACAATCGCTTTGCAAATTGCGTCCAAAGTTTGACTTGTTTCACATGTGTTGTATAGGCAATGGCGAGCTAGCGACCTATTTTGACCAAATTACGGTGGGTGAACATTCAAAAGTCAATAGGACATGAGGGTTCCAATGAAAGAGCTAGTGTCAACGTACGTCGGGGTGGATGTGCTTTTCGTTTAAACAAAAAATAATTTTGTAATGATTTTTTGGGGTAAAAGTCAGTAGGCTAACTTGTTAGGCTGCTGGACTCTGACAATAGGGGGCGTTGTCCAATAAGATTAATCGGAGCCATATGGCTGTAACAATAAGCACATTATTGCGCTGAAAATACTTAGACTAATATAATTCATGTCTGTTATAGCCTTGCGATGATTGATGACTCTGAATTAAATCTAAACAAAAAACTAAAGGTTTTTAGTTTTAAAAACATATTTCAATTCATTTTCTTTGGATTGCGGATTTTTTTAAATATTAAATTCATTATTCACAGTGTCTCTTCAAAGGCAGAGCAAAAACATGAAAACGTATTGACTTTTTATTAAACACACCGATCGTCCTCTAATCAATTATATAAAACAGATGTCAATGCGAACTTTGGAAAAATAAGAAGATTTTTTTTTTTTTCTCATGCAGAAGTTGTTTTTCCGTCTCATTTACTTCCTCATGAGTAGATCAAGAGTCTTGGGAATCGAAACTCGCTTTGACTTGCCACCTATTTAGTGATAAACAATTAACAATTTAAAGGAACAAGCCACTGACACTCATTATAAATTGATAATATGATTGTCTTTCTTCTTCTGCTTCTTATTTTTTCTCTTCTTCTTCTTCTTCTTCTTTTTTTTTCTTCTTCTTCCCTTCTCCCTTTCTCCTCATCTTCATATCTTTTTACACCTCCTCATTCTTCTGTTCTTGTCCAAAGGGCGGTGCGCTGTAGCTTAGCACGAGAATGGTCTTATAATTACTATTGGTGGAAGGATGAAGCCAATCTATGGGAATAGAACGTCATTTTGTGATGCTTACTGAATTAAAAGCTGAAAAACGAAGAATAAGGCTTACAAAAATAGTAGAATGACAAAGCAGGACACACAGATAATCACTATAGCGTCGATGAAGAAACGAGCAGAGTCAAAATCTGAAAGACGTATGAAATGGAATATCTAAGTTAAGAGATTCAAAGGGATTAAGCACTGAAACTAAATTAATATCACGAACCACAACAACAAGTCATCGTTAAGAGGCCTTGTATGCTGACTAGGCCTCTTTATCAGATGTATCACGAGGGATACGCCAATTCTGCTCTACTGAAAATGAAACAAATGGTTGCCCATTTATAGTCTGGCCCAAGAGCCGAACCAAATTTCTAAGCCGAACACTAATTTAAAGACAATTTCATTTTAATGACTGTTATGGGATACAATGATGAAAGCTTAGGTGATTAAGGTATTTCAATATGATCTACATTAACATTAGTACGAAAGAAGAAAATTGTTTGATAGTGGCGGGAATATAATTTCAAAAATTCTATGTTTTTAGCTAGTGGTCTAATTCAATAAGTTACTTGTCAAAAAAAGTTACTTTTGCTGAATAGCTTTGATACTTAGGAATTTAAATATGTTTTTGTGGCAATCTTACGTGTTTTTATCGGAGAATCCATCATGTTCGTCGCTACGGTATCATTCAGGGTAGAGCCTATAATGTAAAATATCATATAAACATTTATTTTCAATCCATGAACTTCCCTTTATCCTGCAACGATTGTTTCACAAATCAAACTATAATGTTTGATAAATCGGATGAATTAACTATAGTACTCTTTTGTCAGAAAATGGGTGCCAAGTATATCAATATGTCTTAGTCGTATGTTTTTTTTTAGGAATATGTCAAATCAGATAATGATTAATCAAATTTGTGAACATCATCTAACAAGGAAAGACCCTCTGTTTACCCTATATATGAGAAAAGTCCTGTATGTTTTGTTTTCTTTAGATGTAGAATATTTGTGGTGCTTTGTAAAGCCAAATCAACCTATACACCGATACGGGCGAATTTTCATGGATGTGAGCCCTCTACGTTTATCATTACACGCTGGGGGGCTTCTATCAACTTGCGCTTTCATCTTGCATGCAACGATCATTGCTTTCTCACAGACAAACCACTTATTATTCCTTGCCGCTTTCGGACATTTCAACTTCATTTTGTCTAAATTTATTTCATTTACGATGGATGAATGGGTAGATGATGTCCGTCATTGGCCTAAATTGGAGTTTCAAGGTATGTTATTGCGATTTAGAGGCGAGTTTTGCGTGCGTTTTCGGCAATCGAAGTTTGGGAGACGCCGTTGTAACGGTGTCCCACATATTCATTATCGTGTATGTTAACATGCAGATGATTTTATTGAATTGAAGAGAGTGAGAGACGGAATGATTTAGAGTTAAAATATAAATAATTCAAGGAATTTTAGCCTTTAAAATGTAGGACGGAGTTTGCTCCTCGGAATTTCATACAATAAATGTGCAAGTTTAATCAATTGCATTGATGAGAAGTCTGATAATCTTTCATGAATTTGTTGTGATTTGCAGTTTTCATGGTTTTTTTGTCAGTTTTCCCTCGCCGAAATCTCCTAAATTTTTCAAATATTATCAGGCTCACAGGTTGTCTCGTCTCAATTGCATAATTCACATTCCTATTTCAAAGTCTATGCTAATGATATGGGCTGGAGGGGGGGGGGGGGTAGGGGTGAGGGTAGGACTGGGAGGGGCCAAGGCAAAGGGACAAAAAAAAATAAAAAAAAAATAAAGGCATGCATAAGGAATGGTGAGCCCCTTGGTAATGTGCAATTAGAATTAATAAGCGTTAGAAAAAAAAACAAGTATAATGTGTGTATTTTTGTGTCTTTCCTCCAGATATCTACGACTACTTTGTTACCATGCCAGCTTGTGACAACCAGCCGAATCAAAATTTTCGCAGCATTAGTGAAGGTATAAACTATCTGCATTCAGGATGGGTTGGAGTCGTGATGCATAAGATGTCTGGGCAAAACGTGATTCTACGCTGTCAAGTACGATATTCACAGACAATTGGCAACTACCATCAAGTAGAAGTGACCGTGAACCGGAATGAAAGTAAGATTGTAGCGGTTAAGTGCGACTGCATTGCATCAGAAGGACGATGTTGTAGCCACAGTGCTGGATTGGCTTTCAAGGTGCATGAAGCGAACAAGAAAGGCATTATCGGCGTAGCGTGTACTGATGTATCCTGCAGTTGGAACCGCAGCACGCAGCAGAATGTTTTACCGGACACGGTTCTAAACATTCGCACGAACACCAAAACTTCGATGGCCAACACAGTGTTAGCTTTTGAGACAGATGAGCTCCTATTGGCCCATCTCAACCAGCCACACATGCAGAGTTTGTCGTCTGTTCCCGGGACGATTCTTCACCATATGCAGTCGGCCAAGCCACAATCGTCTCATTCTGATCGGGTCAGGCCAACAGCTGAAGTTGTTGACCATGGAAATCATGCTATACCACTGGAGTGTGCTCCATGCAGAAAGCTGTTTGAGGGGTATGTGCAGCTGACAGAAACACAGGCGAAATCCCTTGCTGAAAAAACTGTTAACCAAAAATCAGCACTCTGGACTTCGCAAAGAAAACTGCGAATCACCAGTAGTTCAGCCGCAAGTGTACCGAAACGTCAGGAAACGGATCCATCCAAATGGATAAAAAAACCATCTAGATCCAACTTTCAGAGGAAATGCAGCGACAATTCATGGACAACAGCATGAAGATATTGCTAGGAAGCAATTTGAGGAGGAGACAGGGTGTCATGTCGACCAAGTTGGTCTTCTAGTGAGGCCAGAGGACAGTTGGTTAGGTGCCAGCCTTGACGGTCGTATTGATGAACATTCAATCCTAGAAATTAAGTGTCCGACCATGCAGCGACTTTCCAAGTACAAGTCTCTATCTGGACTTTTTGCAAGTGGAACTTATGATATCAGGAGGAGGGAGAATGGGGAGAACTACTTGCGGCAAACAGCTGCTGCCAGTGGATACTACATGCAAGTACAGGTTGCTATGTATTGTGCCAAGGCAACAATGTGTAAGTTCATGGTTTGGACAGAAAATGAGGCGGTAACTGTGGACGTACCTTTCAACCAGGAGTGGTTCAGCCAGCAATATTCAAGACTGAAGGAATTTTATTTCATGAACCTCCTCCCTGCCATCACAGATGCTGTAAACTCACAAACTCTAAGATTTGTTAAGCTTGCACAATAGATTGCTGTGTTCATGCTTTTCCATGAAAATCTCTAATTGTTTTATATTTCTGTAATCAAAATTATTTTGACAATGGTATTTCCCCCTGCTTTTTTTAGCATTGATGCTTGGAAGGACCCCTGCTCCCCTTTGAAAAAAAAGGAATATACAGTCCAACCTCGTTATAAAGAGCACTGATATAACAAGATCTTGTTATAACAAGGTAGTTTTCCTGGTCCCATCTCTTTGTATTTTTTATTATATTTGGGCCCTGATATAACAAGGTTTCGATATAAAGAGATAATTTCTCTGGTCCCAAGGACATCGTTATAACGAGGTTTGACTGTATTATGTAAGTGTTTGGTTGTTATAAATTTTTAATTATAAGCTGGGCGGTGTTTCACCAAATCGCTCTTAAAGTTAAGAACGACTTTAAGAAAGACTGGAATACGTTAATGGGTGTAATACTTATTAGATTCTCGATCATTCAGCACAAGAACCAATACCAGTCGTTCTTAAAGTCATTCTTAAAGTCTTTCGTAATTTGGTGAAACATCGCCCTGGGTTGTGTTTCATAAATATGTTGATAGAGGTATGCACGACTCTGCGAACGACTGTTGATCCTCTCTCAGGTGCTAAGTCAACCACATCGCGGTCACTGAGCGCAGGAAAGGATCACCAGTCGTTCGCAGAGTCGTGCGTACAACTACGAACATCTTTATGAAACACAACCCTGGTCAGGTACGTATTCTGAAGAATTAACTTTGCATAAGGACTCTTATTAAAGCAGTTCCTTTCTCAGAAGGAACAGACTATTGTAGAGATGTCAATTATTGGTAATACAGTATGAGTTGTGGTACATTTCATGAAAACTTTATGAAGCCTCCTCAAATTATTTGAAGAACATGTAAACACATATTGAGAATTTTATTACTTTTTATGACATGTATAGTTCACTCTGCTTTAGTTAACGAAACATGGGTCTTATTTTCACCTTCATTTGAAAACGCAGCGAATGGGGCATATATTATTTGCTATTTTAGTTTTAATTTCTAAAGACTCGTTACATTTGGATGTCCCAGTTCAACTTATGCAGGGTCAACTGTACATGTATATGTATTCATTCTTCATCTGTGATGGAATAATTTAAGTAAGATTTGAAGAAAAAACAGAGACTCAAATGAAATACAACAGACTCATTTGTGTTTAAAATCAGATGCATATTATATTACAAAATATTTTATACATGTATTACAAAATAGTTAAAATTATTCTTTCATTTGCTTTTAAACTACAGGTGATTGCAATGTTTACTCCCATCTTAATACTGAATCCAGAAACTTTCCAGCTGTTTTGGTATATCTTTATTTATGTTTTGTAGTCACTTATTTTGCATACATAATGTAGTTTTCGACTGGTTAATAGTCATTTATTTAATACAGTGGAAACTCGTTATTAAGATCTGATATAACAAAATATCTGATATAAAAAGGTAAAAAATCTGGTCTGAGTTCTTAATAACTTATTGGTTTTTTTAACTCTGCTGTAAAGAGATTACTTCTATAACAAGGTATTTTTGATGGTCCCAAGCACCTCGTTATAGTGAGTTTCCACTGTAATAGTAATTTCATTCCAAGCTTTCAATACAACACACTCTAAACACTCCAAAAATTTACTAATTATTACAATACATTGATCATTGAGTTAAGTTTACAGTGCACATTTCTGAAGGGTTTATACATGTAAATTTTCAGATGTGAACAAAAGATGAAATGAATTTATATGTATATCATGTAAATCTTTTAAGTGCAGACATTTAAAACTTGCATGAACAATAATACAATTCTTGAGTATGGAAATAATGTGTGGCATCTTTGGTCATTATATTTGACTTTGACAAGCACTAAATCAAAGTGATGATCGGATGATTGATTTTTGTGGTAAACTTGTGATTCTAATAATCACATGACAATGATTAGCATGGAAAAGATGATGGCCTGTTGATGGTATGGTAACGGTGAAAGATAAATTTACACTAGTACCTGTACACGAAACAAGTTTGATATCCTGAAGTACAGTCAACTCTGCCCAAGTCAACATCTCTACGTCAGAGAATTGAATAAGTTTATGCAATTTTTGAAGAAAAAAAATCATTCAAAGCCTTGTTATTGACCTGTTCTAAGTCTGTTTTTTTTTTAATCCAGGAGATTTTTGTCAAACCAAGAGACTAGACTTAGGCAGAGTAAACTGTATTTAACAAATCTTCTTTCACTTATTTGGCACCTACTTTTTTTAGTTCAATTAAGATATTTCAACAAATCTTAATACAAATTTTAAGTACAGGTAAATATTAAATATTAAATTCCAAGAACACATAAGTGTATGTGTGGGTGTGTTTGTGTATGTTTGTATCTGTGTTAATCTGCTTGTAATAATTTGTTGAATTGACCCCATGCGTGAGTATAGCCCCCCCCCCCTCCCCCCCCCAAAAAAAAAAAAAAACAATTGTTTGGATGTTCAATGAATCCCACCCTTTTTTTAATGATGTGGTCAGAATTGTTTACTTTATTGTTTCTTAAAATTATTTTTAACACATTCTTATGTAAATTTATTTAGAAAAGAAAACAAAGGGCAATGAATTAATTCTTTACTTTTTAATGTGATCACGGCACGAGTGCACAACAACAAAGGGCTAGCTGGAGCAGAGTTGTGAGTTCGATCTTACGGTACGGAGGCACTCTCACCACACCGCCAGTAGATGCGGGCCTAAGTACGAACGAGCTCTCGCTCATTCAACTTTCCCATTCAGGTGCTATCCAGAAGCCCCCCAGCTGCCCCCCAACTGTAGCGCCACTTACGGCGGCTTGCGTGGAAGGTCGCCCAAATTGTATTTGTGTATACTGGTGAGTGCGTAGAATTTTTATATTTCCTGAAAATATTTTTTTGAAACTTCTCAAATAATTATTGGCATATGGTGTACAACATCAACCTCCTCATGCTGGTTGTCCTACGCGGTTGCACAGCCGACTATTATTCCTGCGACATGTTGTCATAGGCTTTATTTTGAAGAGATAAGGTTAGCATTGCAATTGGAATTTATGTTAGCTTTCGGTTTAAATGTAGGTTTAGGTTAAGGTACAGGGTTAGGATTAGGATCAGGTTAAGAATCAGAGTTAGTGTATACGTTTAGGTATAGGTTTAGGGTCCGGATTAGGTGTAGTATTTGGTTTGGAGTTGAATTTAGGAATTCCGTAAGTCAATGTAAGACAGCGGAGCAATCGTGACAAAGAACTGGGAGATTGCTTGAAGGGTTTTGCATCTAGGTAGTAGTTCGGAAGCACTTTTTTGGATGATATTTACGATATTTACTGCTGCGGGCTTAGATTCATCAAAGATATGGGGTTAGATTGATGGTTGCAGTTGATTTTGAGGTAAGCATACGTTTCGGGTAAGTGTGAGGTAGGCTATATTGTAGGGTCCAGGGTTGAAGTAAAGATATCGATTAGTTTAATTGAATAACAAAAAGAGTAATCGTCATCGTAACAAATGTGATAGAACCGGTTGATTGACTAAAAGATAAACATTTGAATGGTAGTTCGGGAGCTATCTTTCTGACACGGCAACTAAGACCTCTCAAAACTCACCAGCACGGATACACGATGGTACTTCGCCACTCCAGAAAGGGTGTTCGCTACTTCCACTTTTAGATTCCACATAACGCACGGTCGCTGGTCTATTCAGCTGGAATCCGGGGAAGCAGCTAAAAGTGACATTTCTACCGACGACGAACCGGGAATGTCTGATCTCGCCATTCGGGGGCGCCATCAACGTCTCGCAAACTCTGTCTCTCGTTCTGTGAACTAAAATGGCAGAATTGTTGTTGTTGATATTTTGTGGTCCGCTCAGGAATCCACCTGCGTGTACCAATTACCCGTAGAGCCAGATACAGAAATTCTTTTATTCCAAATTCCATGCACATCTATAATGCACAAGTAACACGAAATTCTCAGCTTTAAGCGAAATAATAGCGATTATGATTATTTTGTTAACTTTTTCTCTACCCACCCAGTAAATAAACTTGTTGGGATTGGGATGGAAAGTTTTCCACCTTATCACCTTTGTGGGTCAAAACATCCGTTGTTTAGCTCTGCTGCTGATTTTGTTGTATTTTTCTGTCACGCATTATAATCTGATTGGAAATTATGCCATCTCTCCCTCTCTATCTCTCCCCTTTCCCTTTGGACCCCTACCAACTCTCCATATATTTCTCTCTTCTATCAGTCCTTCGAGCTTGAGCTCTCCTTTCCTTTCTCTTTCTGCTCGTATTTCGATTGTGATGCTGCTCCTATTCTCCTTTCATATACACATCTATATTCATACCTGAATTTATTCATGATGTGATTCAGAATTGTATTTAAAATTCTTGCTATGTATAAGTCATATTACTGTCTTGTCATGTTTTGTGCTGAAAGCCGGAGGACCGTACCTGCTCATAGACTTTTTCTTATAGAGTCTTGACGCCCTTCTGACTTTCAGCACACGACACCATGTTTTTGTCTTATGTTTTATGTATTACATGCTATACCAATGGAAAACAAATTTCTGTATTATATTATGGACAATAAAATCTTGAATCTTGAATCTTGAATAAAATAGTTGACCGAGAAAATTGCTTAATTATTTGTATGAATAAATGAAAATCATGCATCTACAT
The DNA here is from genome assembly GCA_035222895.1 of Strongylocentrotus droebachiensis. Lineage (NCBI taxonomy): Eukaryota > Metazoa > Echinodermata > Echinoidea > Camarodonta > Strongylocentrotidae > Strongylocentrotus > Strongylocentrotus droebachiensis. The sequence continues at coordinate 12,129 of JAVYIG010003098.1, forward strand.
CATTTTCAATTCAAGGCTGCATCCGTCCTGTTTCCTCGTTCTGTTTAATCACAGGAATGCCCTATTCGTATAAAAGAAAGAATATTGACACTTAACGGTCGATACATCAGTAGACCCATTTAAACCAACTTCCTCCTTCTTTTTTAACATGTCCTATAATCTAGTGACTCAAATCAAAACCTAAAATACCACGAGTTATTTAGGTTTATTATTTCATAGCAACGTTATGATTATGAACATAATGGTTTCAATAACATAATTTTTCGTTAAGGGATACATATTAAGTGAGAAAGAGAGGGAGAAAGAGAGAGAGAGAGAGAGGGAGTGAGAGAAAGTGGGCAACTTCTCAAGCGGCATTCATCCCCTTCATTCAATATGACACACAATGTATCAGAAGCACAATCGAGATATCATGGTAATTTTAATTTTAACCAGTGTGGCCATATACTTTCTTTGTTAACATCCTGTTTTCGACGGATTCAAACTTACTTGAGTATTGGCTTCTTGATCCGCATACTTGGCTTGCATCCCACAAGCAAGTGGAGTTGCAGTAGTTGTAAGGTGATAATTGTATCTGTGGTAGTCTGTTGCTACAATAACAGGTTTGGATGGAGATGGCCGCATATAAATGACTTCTACCATATGTGCAATGAACCACACAATCGTCTACACTGCCTGATTTATAATCATGGATGAAAATGTCTTGCCAGTGTGAACCCACGTGGTAGCATCCCATGAATCCGGGGCCTGATGGAAAACGAAGAGAAGGTTAACCCTAAAAAGGCCGGGCTATTTGAGGTCTTAGTACGGCCGGTGGGGGGGGGGGCATTATGGCCCCCCCTTAAGATCTTGGCCGCGAAGCGGCCGATCGCCGCGAAAATTTGCACGTATGTCAATTGAAGTGTATAGAATAATATAATAATTTCATTTTTTTGAAAAATTCATTCATTTGCATATTTATGGTAATTTATGCAAATAAAGTCATACAAATCACATTTTTACCCATAAATCATATATTATTCATATTTAAGCATTCTTTTTCACTACATATATTCATTAGACCATTCTGGATAATAATACGACAAAGAAAATTGGAAGAGCCAGCTTATTCCTTATGTTATCCCTTGTTTTGATAATTTCTTATGTATTTCATTGTTTGTTTAACTTATGTATTTCATTGTTTTTGTTGTTTTATTTCATTTCTTACTACTATTCAACTATTTTGACTCACAAAACAACTACCTAAACTTTAAACAAGACCACATAACCCATGTTTGATCTGTTTTTAGGAAAAATGACTTTTCCATATGTTTTGTACACAAATCACGAAAATGAGCGATTTTCGGGCTGACATGCAAAGACAAAAGGTCACGTGACCTTGTAACCGTAGGTTCGATTTCCAATTTTTTTTTGTTTAAAGTTGCGCAAGACTCAAAAGAAAAAAGTCAGCGAGCGGCGGGGCACCATCCATATGCGTTCCCGAGCAATCAGAAAAATCGTGGAGGGGGGGGGGGGGCATAATGGCCCCTCCCGGCCTTATTAGGGTTAAAGGTAATACAAAGTTTTGGTATTGGGTCATAAATTTGGTTCAAATGAACATATTGAAAGCATATGTTATCCTACACTATTCATTGATCGTTGTCGCGGTTGAAATCGAGTCTAAAGCTATGAAATTGTAAATAATAAACTCTTCACGTTGACATCTGCGTAAACGCTAATGATTGTTTTATAGCTCTCTGAATCAATCTAGCCGAATCAACGTTATTTATAATGGCACGCCAATGACACTATTAAACATCCCGTCGATTCTCCTAATTCATCTCGTCCAAGACCAATCCCAAGACATTACCAACTAGATTTAATCTAAATTTGACAGTTATTGGTTTCAGAATCACTGTAACAAATTAAAGAGCCTCTATCCCTCTTTTGTATATGTTACTTCATTCATTCATTCATTCGTTCTTTGATGTGTTGCGGGATTGGCATAGCTTTACTCTTTTGACTTCAACGAATTTTAAAAATGATGTAAATATATTATGTATTCTTAGTGTTTATTTTAAATTTGTGTATACATACTTCAACTTCAGGTGCACTTGGCAGAGACTCGCATTCCCCTTTTCCTGTTTTGAATGAAAACATACCTCAAGACTGTACCATTCTCCTCTCTTTCTACTTTTCATGTTCTACTCTGTCCTCTATCCTCTATCTGTTCTCTACCCCTCTCCTCCAATCTTTCGTTTATTCTCTGATCAACTTTTCTTTCTTTCTACTACTACCTTTTCTTCCTCTTTCTAGATCCGTCTCTCTCTCTCTCTCTCTCCTTTGTTTGTAACCTTTGGTGACACAGAAGTTTTTTGTTTTGTTCTTTCAATATTTGTAATATATCTGGATTTTTATGTAATATTTGAGTGTTTTATTTTGTTTCATTATGCATGATTCATGGCTGTACGTTTTAGTCACTCATATTTTGATCGTTTATTGTGTTGTATATCGACTTTGTAAATTGAGCAATTTCAGCTTTCCAGCTGCATGTTCTTTTATTGCAATAAACCGAATCAATTCAATTCAATTCATTCAATTATTAATCTCTTCCTTCCTTCATTCGTGTTTTGATGAATTCATTAGTTCAATAATTATTTAATTAAGTAATATCATGCATTCATTAATTCATTTATATGTTTTTTCATTATTTCATTCATTGGTTCATTCATTAACTCATTCATAGATGCAGTAAATTATTTATCCATACATTCGTTCATTTATTCGTTCAATTATTTATTAAATAATCAATTTATTTGATTCATTCATTCGTTTATTCATTTATTAATTAGTTCATGAATTAACTTATTAATTATTTCTTTCTTTCATTCATTCATCCATTCATTCCTTCCTTCATTCATTAATTCAGTCATTCATTCATTCCATGTGTGGTGCTGTGCACCATCCTTTTAAATTGTAGCAAAACGTAAATGAAGGGCATGGTACCCCATCAGTAAAGTTCAGATGTGTTTTTTGATGAATAAATGAAAAAACGGAAACCCCCTAGACTCAGTGTCACACAGGTAAGAGAAAACTACGTCATCTCAGCTGTACCTATATGCTTTGCAGCTCGTAAAGACACCTCACACCTCAGCGGCTGAATAAAAGCTGCAACACAAACAGGCTACCTTGACAGCTTCATTTAAACACGGTGCGTCGTGAAACTACCGGCTTCGTTTAAAGTAAGTTTAAAGAATGTCAATAATATAAATACCCAGCAGGGCCTTGCCTGATATACATTCACATCCAGAGGGACTACTTTTCGTGTATGAGTGCATATCCTGCTGGATTAGATTTAATAATCAATATTAGTTTTACAAAAACAACGATATAACATACATGAGAAAATTTCATAATTTCATTATGATACATTTAACATTATCTACGGACAATAGTTTATAGATAATCAAGGGACTACTTTGTCCTTAGAGTAGGTGTACCAAACCCACGTAACCATTAAAGTAATTAGGCTTTTGGGTATAACACGTATGTATAAATTAACCACACGCAAAATGCTGTAGGGTGTTCTTAAAGAATGGTCATAAAAATAATGTTAATCGATTTAAACAAAAAAGAGATTAATAATTTGTTAACAATTATACATTTTACAAATCAAAATCAAACTTTCATAGAAGAAAAAATCTTTTGAAAAGAATCGTAATTATGCAAAAAAGGAGTAAAATAAGTTGATATATCATTTTAGTAAAGAACAACAATATTTGGAATCAATTATTCCAAGTTGCATAATTACGTGTCTCCTAGACACATAGGGCCCCAGGTAACATTCTGTCGGAGGAACCCGATCCTGCATCGAGAACAGAGGGGAGGAACGCTCTTACACACACATTATGTTTATCCTATGCTGTTTACGTTATGAAATGACATCATTTAGAACTCACAAGTAATTTAAGACTCGAGCTACGCTAAGAAAATGACATCTTAATTTCGTTTCAAATGTAGTAAAGTAAGTAATAGTTATAATTAGAACTAGTCATCCACATACTATGTGCATTTCATTTCCCGGCAGACAGAAATAAGAAAGCCGTGAGCAAAAATCAAAAGGTGAAAGTAGTTTTTTAAATTTAGATACAAATCCATTGATTTATTGTAAATTAACTTCATATAAATGTCCTGTATTTAGTTCCATTTCTTTAAATATATTGTTTTTCCGTATATTGCCTTGAAGAATGACCTTATGTCAACTACAAATAGATTATGAATTGTATAAATAATGTATTATAAAAACATCATTGTTCACATGTACGAGTCGTTATCCGATTAAAGGTACAGTAAAATTCATGCGAGTGAAATGACTTACGCACTTTAAGTGCACACAGAGAAAAGTAGGTGTAAATTGACTCCCTATAGGGAGTAACTGCTTGTCACATAAGTGACACCCCTCAGGGAGTAAATTTACTCCCCAATGTAGGGAGTAAATATTTTTTTCATAAAAAGGTGTAAATTTGCACCCCAAGTTTATGATTGTACTCCCTTTAAGGAGTGAAATTTGCACCCAATGGTGCTCATTTAACACCTTTTGGTTCCATTTTCATGAAAAATCGGTTCAAATTTACACCCGTGGGGTTGAATTTTATACCCTTTATGATCGATTCCACACCCTGTGGGGAGTAAATCTACACCCTATTTATGCACAGCATCAACCAATTGATCATCCCTCGAGCAATCAATCATCCATGCTTCGTAATCACCTAACAGTCACTGATTCTCACACTTTTGTCTACGTTTGGTTTCACTGCTCTAAAGAAATCAGAGCAGAATGTCGAGTTATATGTTGAAAGACTTTAATGCTTACCTAAAACAACAATTAGTGTGAACTCAACACAAGTGCAGACTGTAAGAACTAACTTATGGCTGGACGTATCGGTTCAAATGTAATGAAATTACCTAAATACACAATCCTGCCTTGCCGATTAGCTTCCCTTTACTTACACGTATAAGAGGACAATTATATACTAGTTAGTAAAACAACACTTCTGCTAATTTCATTAAATTATCAAATATAACCTTCGGTACAACCCCTTATTCTTGATCGGATAACTTTCACACAAATATTATTTCCAAATGAAACATGATAGTTCCCCTAACATGACTAAAATATGTGAATTATGCTAATTTTTCTTCATTTGGCAGTACCTATATTGACACGATGCGCCATTGCTGTAGCGCATGCGCATATACACTGACCAATCAGAGCTCGTCTGACTAAAATAGGGTGTAAAATTACATCCCTCAATTATACACCCTTGCGTATTTCCGTGTTTTACTCCCTAAAAGGTGTAATAGGGGGCGCCCTATTTTTCCAATTTCGTTTTAATCCCCAAGAACACCTTTTAATTCTCTGTGTGTGGAGCTGGGTCTTTTGCTTTGAGCACTCCGATACATCATTGTTGGAGCTTGTAAATAAATATGCAAATCTGTAGTCCATGAAACCGAAATGTGCGCGACAAATGTAGGTATCAGAATCACCTATAAACAATACCACAATAACCAAGGACGCTTGTATAATGCAAGGACGCCCTCAAGTAGATAAAACTGTAACACTCTTGTGCTTTTATTTTATTTGACCAGGTGTGACCATCTCGTAATCACCACTTTGAGAGGCCGCGGGCATTCCTTCTCCGACCTCTGCGTATCCATTATCATCCACCGATGCGTACATGCCCTCGCCAGGTTCGCATGCGCTTTCGGTTTTGTCTACGGCGACAGGACCATCAGTATTCCTTCTGCGACCCAGCTCGTTGTAATCTGTGTCTTTCGAACCGCGTTGAGAGGCCGCGGGCATTCCTTCTCCGACCACTGCGTATCCATTATCATTCACCGATGCGAACATGCCTTCGCCAGGTTTGCATTTAATTTCTGCTTCGTCTACGGCAACGGGACCATCAGTATCCCCTCGGCGACCCAGCTTGTCGTAATCTATGTCTCTCGAACCGAGATGGAGCATCGAGTACTCCTCTGGCGATGTCGTATCATCCCCTCCCTTCGACTTGCCCTTCCCGATTGCCCGAGGTTTGAAGAGTCTACTCAGTCGACTATACCCTTCCTGGAGTTCAACGTCGACGGGTTTGGCTCCTTTGGTGGTATCAGACATCTTTTTCGGCTGCTTATTTCTACATGCAAGCTTGGTTGGTAGCGCATAGATATCACTAGGCAACGTGTTGGACTTGGGATCAGCAGATTCCTTTTTATTTTTCTTGCCGTATAGGTAACCCAACGGTCTGTCCATAATTGGTACAGGATACGTGGGGGGGTGGTCATCATCTTTCGAAGGCCCAGGGGAACTAGGCATTCTAGAACCTTTAGACATGATGTTGAACAATGACCTCCGCTTTGATTTGTCCTGGGCAGTATCTTCCACCTTAGCAGTATCATCAGCAGGTTCCTTCTGACACGTCTCCAAGTTATGTTTTGGATTGCTCTTGGAATCTGGAGGCGCGGGTGGGTTACTCGGTTGATCAGGTGCTAGGAGGGAATCTGGCTCATAATACTCCCCTTCACTAGAGTTAACCTTGGTCGGCATTTCTGCAGGACTCGTCCCTGTGGTAGATTTCATCAGGTTGGTATTGACAGCACTAGGACTCCTAGCTGATGCACCTTTCACAGGAGCTGGTAAGGAGCCGTATCGATTCCCGCTGTCATCATTAAGCGAGCGAACCATGGCTGTAACTCCCGAGGCAGCCATGACAGCAGTGGCCTGTTCTACAGATTCCAAGCCACGATCCAGGGTAATAGAACCTGAGAGGTTGCGATAGCTGTGGTTCCGGTGTAGAAGATCATCACCGGACCTGGACGAACCAGACTCCACTTGTCTTGCTTGCCCTGAGCGAGGTTGCCAGTCATCGAACATACCTCTTTGTCGGTTTCTGCAAAAGCGTACGACCCTGCAAAGGGAGAAAAAAGTAAGTGGCATCAATAAAGACAAACCAGTCGGTTTGGAATCGATGTGGGACGGTGTGGAATCGGTTTTGAGTCGGTGTGGAGTCAGTGTGGAGTCTGTTTGAATGTGTGGCTGAGGGTTCTAGCACTCCTACCCCCTGGAAATGCACCCCCGGAAAACCACCCCCTGTCAACTATTCCCTAAGACAATTCCCCCAAGAACAACTACCTCCTAGGGCAACCACCCTGTATGACAACTACCAACTAGGACAACGACCCCGGACAACTACCCCCAGTAAACTACCCCCTAGGGCAACTACCCCCGGTCAACTACCACCCGGACACAACCCCCAAGACAACTAAACCATACGACAACAATCCTCTAGGACAACTACCCTTGACCACTATCCTATGGGGTAGTTTTCCTAGGGGGAAGTTCTCTTGGGTTAGTTGTCCGGGGGTAACTGTCCCGGGGGGTAGTCGTCTTAGAGGGTGGTTGCCCTAGGGGTAAGTTGTCCTAGGGGGTAGTTGACTGGGGGTGATTATCCGGGGGTGGGTGTCCAGGGGATAGGTTTCCGGATACGGAGGCTAAGGTATAAAGGCGATTTCATAAATGAAACAATACAGTTCCAAGGGTATTATAGAGGCAATAATCAACATTATATACCTCTCTTTAGAAATCTAGCCATCTTATTGGTCGAAATTATAGTCTTAATTTTAGCCATGCCCACCTACCAGTCAATATTTTTTCAAAAGATGCCCGCATGCCCGCCTACCGGTCATGGGTTTTTTAAAAGATGCCCGTTGTCCCGGGTAACGGGCCGCATAGATACATTTTGCTGAAATCTTCATTAGTTTACGTGTACAACGTATCTTTGTGCGAGCGCGAATACTATACAGTGTTTGTGGAATTTGGTCGCTACATTTAGGTTTTGTAATTGCTGAGATCCCCATTGGTTTATGTGTAAAAAGTTTCTATGTGCGAGCGCGGATACAATATACAGTGCAGTGTGTGTGGCTCCTGTGCGCCTCGGGGTCATATCAGGATGTAGCGTCCCTTTGAGACTATAGAAACAGCGATTCCCCTCATAGCAGTCAGTATATCTATACTGTTTTGATATAATTTATTATGTACTTACATGAAGATGAGAATGATGACAAATAAAAAACCAAGTATCACTGCCACGTCGATGACGATCCGTAACCAAACTAAAAGGAGAAGAATAGAGAGAATATGCAAATTGATAATGAGTACGTCGTCGATGATAATAAATAATAATAATAATAAACCGTACTTATATAGCGCATATCACAGTATGTCTCTATGCGCTGTATCGATGTATTGTGGCAACTTCCTAGAGTAAGACTTGTACTATGATTACTAATTCTGTGATCCGATTAGTTTCACAATTTATTGGTGATGCATAACGTACATACAAGACACATATTTTGGATAAAAATCATGCTATTGTCATCTATCTTATCTGTATATTGAAGATGTAGGGGCAATGTGGTTATAAGGGAGATATCTTGGAGATAGAAAGTGAGCTATAGTGTAGATTTTTGATACAATTTCTTAACAATCCAGTCAGCATGATCAGTAGGGCGTTGTTTCTGGGCAGCCTATTATGATACATTTCCAATGCAAATTAGTATTCGAATTAGTAAACTTTGGTGACATAACAGCCATAAATAATTATCCTGTGAATGTCATGCCCGTTTTATTCTGTGTCTAAGCAAGCTTTTTAATACTGATGATGATTTCATATCGATCCCATTGGATATTTACATTCCTTCAACATGTTCAAATGATCAATAACGCTTCTATTGTATCTGCAATCTAACAATTTAGTAGGGCTCCCTTGTAAAGCAGGCCCTCTATGGATCTGAATAGGACTACCCTGCTTTTAAATGAAAACATATTAAATAGATGTAAATATATTTTTGGCTTGCAAAATGTATATACATGTACAAAATTGAAGCTTCTCCGAAGAAACCAAACATTTAAAGCTGTTGTCCTAATGGCGGAATGATGAATATTGCTGAGTCAGAATGAGTCAGGAGCTGAGGTAGTTATTTCCAGTACATCATGGCTGTGCCATGGACCAGTTGTGGCCTGGTGGTAGAGTCGCTGCCCGGCAAGCGGTAGTAGTTCAAATCCCACTGGTTCCAAGATTGTTCTTACTTGTTTTCAATTACAAGATCGAGCACGCGATCTTTATCTATTTAGTGCAACCTACACATTTTTTTTACATCAAGGAAGTCTAACATAAAAAACATAAATAGATCAATAAATAAAAAAAATCATAAAATCATGAAGGCATTTCTATTTAAGCTTGATCTGAAAGATAAAAAAATCAATAAATCGTTCTAAGCAATCCCCAGTAAATAATCAATGTATTCTGCTGGACCTCAGATAAATATCCCGATATCTAACCAAACTGACAATTAGCTCAGCTTGATGAGGATTGCTCAAACTACAAGCACACAAAATCATAACCATATGACCACATGAAAGGAGTATTATATTCCGTTTCATGAATCTAGTTTGTGATGATAATGGTCAATAGTTCTCGAGGGAACGTATGCTGGGATTTATTTCTTGAAGGCAGATAGTACTGGTATATTCTTTATACAATCAATATCAAACAACCGTTTCATCATGATCATCATTTAATAAAATCAAAATTTTTAATTTCAAGGGGTCACTCTCCTTTACTCCCTCCACTTCTTCTTGCCCCGAGCATTCTTTTCATTTAGACAAACATCCAAAATTGATCATTAAACTAAATTACACAAACAAGAGGCAATTCAACATTAAATAGACTGAATAGAAATAAATATCATACCATGAAGACATATGGGACCAGGCATCGCGGTGCTCCCCAGGGCTGATTCTATACACGGAACGTATGCAGACTCATTAAATGACCAGTTGAATCCTGGGCTGCGGAGTCTCTCAGTCGTGTTGTAAACTGGAAAATTTTCAATTGAAAATTGATATTGAATAGGAAAGCAAATCGCTAATGTGTAGGAATGAGTAATATTAATTGACGAACTGTAACAGAGGGGACAGATGACTACCTCCGTTTTCTGTCCTATTTTAGAATCTTAACATTAGTGTTCCGTAACATTTCGATGCCTGCAGACTATTCTTACAATAATATGATTAAATTACGAACCTGAGTAGTGTGTTTCTGATCCACATATTTGGCTAGGATTGCTGATACAATTGACGTTGCAGTAGGAGTCAATTGCTTTTGAGATAGTTGGTAATCTGTTGCTGCAAAAGCAGGTTCCGGTCGAAATGGCTGCAAACGATGTGTTCTTATTGCTGCAGTGACACACACACTCGTCCACACTGGTAACAATCTTTTCGTATACAAACACATCCTGCAAGTGACTACCGGGAGGGTAGCAGCCTACATAGCCTGGTCCTGATATTAAAAGTTAAAACGAAAAAAAAGGTACTTGTATTAGAATGTGTACCACAATAACAGTAATAATAACATCACGCCTGTGTGTGTACTTTGGGTTTTTACAGACGTGTATCAATAAGATATAATTACGTCACCATCTGAAAGACGTGAATCAATCTCGAACCGGTGTCCACTGAGTCAGTTTGTAGACGAAGACAGACAGCTGACCGTACCACGGACATGACCGCTAGACCAACTCACATCACCCTTATGCTACTTTTACACTATGCTCCCGGCGGCCACGGCAATCACGTTTCAGGCCACCGTGGACAAAACGGGATGGACGTGAGACAACGCGGGGGACTGAATGGGTAAACGTGACAGACCGTGATTGCCGTGGATGCCGGGCCAAATTTTTAAATCAGCAGAATATTTGCCACGGCAGTCACGGTGCGGATGAGAAATCTGGTAGGCCGTAGTAAAATGTGGTGAACGCAACAAAACGTGACAGTCCGGGGGGGGGGGGGGGGGGGGGGGGGTTACTCAGATTATAGTCGCACGGGGATGTGCGGCTGAGACCTCCAAACCCATACCCACATCCAATGGTCCTTTTGCTGTTTTATATATATATATATATATGCAATCAGGTGTTAGATGTTAGGTGTTAGTTGTTAGGTGTTAGCTGTAAAGTGTTAAGTGTTCTAGGTTAAAATTCTTTTTATGTCACAGGGACCAGCACTTAATAAGACTTAATTGTTCTTTCCTGCTGGTTCCTCATTCGTATATATATTTGTATTTTATGTTTATCTTTCGTTATGTTATTTGTATGTTCTTCACTTATCTGTAAATATCAATGTTTTAATTATGTATGTTTTTATATGATGAATGGAATAAAATGAATTGAATTGAACTGTAAATAGGTACCCATGTCTAAGGATTTTTTAATGAAAAATTGACCCATGTCTAAGGATTTCAAACTTTAAATATTACATTTGTTTAGCTGTAATAATACAATGGCCAATCATTTTGCAGTTTCTCGATACATGTAGTTTACAAATAGTTTACATACATAAAGATGAAAACACCATGCAACAGATTTAGGCATTTACAATGTAGGCTCGAGTATTTAGGAGTAAATCCCAAAATCCCGGAGAAAATGAGGGAGAAAAGAGGGGAAAGGAATAAATGAAAAAAGGGACCCAAGTCTAAGTTTTTTTTTTTTAATGGCACCCATGTCTAAGGATTTTTTTTATGAAAAGGGGACCCATGTCTAAGGATCTTTCCTGAAAAAGTCACCCTTCCGAGCGGCACATCCCCGAATAACCAATATACGTGAGTACCCCCCCCCCCCCCCCCCCCCTCCCCTCCCCCCCGGGGTGACAATACGTGATAGACCGTAACAAAACTCGGAGGCGGTCGTAGTGGGAAGGATTATGGGCCCGGCGCGCTACGGCGCGTTGCGTTTTACTACGGTCTGACACGGCGCGCGCGGTCTCAGGATTGCTTGGGAGGTCTTCTGTTAAACCATAGGCACAAATATGCTCCAAAGCTGCCCGGTTTCCACGTTTCATCAGCCATGGCAGAACGTGAAAAAACGTGTCAGACCTTGATCAGAACATGGGAAACGTGAGGGAACCCATCAGTCTCATCAGAACATGACGGGCTGGTATCCGTGGTGGACCGCGGGCCGGACCGTAGTGCGCCTTGGAGCCTCCGGGACAGCAGCCCCTTTCCCTCCCACGCACAGTGGGCCAGGGAGTGCGCCAAAACTCATTTTTGGTGATTTATTTTTTTAATAAATTTTGTTCTTGCCCAGTTGAAAGATAATACATTGAAGAATACCTCAGTCAAATATTTAATTCCGGTATGCACAATAAGGGTATAAATTTACTCCTTCAAACAACAAAATCTTACATATTTACAGTTTTAGTTCAAAAGTGACTTATTTTATAATTCTTTCAATTTAACGTGAATTTTTTAAGTTATTGATATGAAATTTCTCTCACACATTCCTGATAGTTCATTTCACTGCATGAACGGGTTAAAAATGGATAGAAACACAATCTTCCTGATATATTATATGATAATTCACTGAAAAATGGACAAATTATCCATGTTTTTTTATAAATCCAGAGGAAATGTTTGGATTTCCAGGGATTTCCGCTTTAATTTAATTACCAACATGTTCTCTGATATCTAAGCTTTAAGTTGATACCGGATTTGGCTGCCCGATTCCGCCCGTTATTATGTTAGAGCCGATTTTCCTTGCAACATTGCCCCGAAAAATGTTTTTATTTTGGTCCGCGGCTGAATCATGAAGGATTCGTGGTCATAAATTACGGCGCGTGGGGGCGTGTGACACTTGTTCTGACACCGCAGACCTGTTATAAAGGAAGGAGTAAATTTATACCCTTATTGAGCATACCGGAATTAATTATTTTACTGAGGTATTCTTCAATGTATTATTTTTCAACTGGGCAAGAAAAGAAAAAAAATCACCAAAAATCACCAAAAATGAGTTTTGGCGCAATTTGGTTCCTCCCTGGCCCACTGTGCCACGGCCCGTCAAGGATACCGTGATAGACCGTGAGAAAAGTTGGCAAGACCTAACAAAACTCGAATACAGAGAAAAAATGCCAAAGTTCCACGTCGCAACACCGATGAAATGTTTCTTGTACGGTTCTTCAGTGATGTTGAATCTAAACTACCCCTTGTATAGCTTTGGTAACCATCATCAGGACATAACCTGGCATTTCGCGAAATAAATCCTATCTGCTACTCGCGTTCTAGCCCTAATTACACATTGTACTTTTCCTTATCTCCAATATTGAACATAATTATGGTGACAGTGGTTTCAATTTGTTCAAGATATTTCATGATGCATGGACGATTTTTATCTTTACGCCATCAGCATGAACGAAATATTTTGTTGTTTACAGAACGCTTTAATAAAAGTGCCCTTGGTGTAGTCAAAATATCTGTTGAAATTCCTTAGCATATTGCCTGGAATCATCTAAAAATCTAAGAAAGCATTGGTGATAGGGCTTTTACTCATATAGCACCATTTTTATGGAATTCCCTCCCAAACTCAAAACGTTGTATATCCAATACTGAAACATTCATATGTAGACTCATAACTCATCTTTTCAAATCAGCATATCAATAGTATTAAAGGATAGTAATGTTGTAAATTTTCTCTTTATAAGAACTTCATTGTTTTCTATATATATTTCTGTTTCATCTTTCTTTTATGATCTTGTTATACTTTATATATGTAAATTGTAAAGCGCATTGAAATGTCAACAGATATGAGATGCGCTATAAAAGAACAAATTATTATTATTATTATTGTTATTATTAAAACTGAGGTTACAGATGGTGATTCGATTTGAAATGTTGTTTGATGTCTGTTTTAACCACATAACTCCCAATAGAACACAAAATACACACTCGAACTCTTCAACATGCGTCATGCTAAAACAATATCACAACCAATTACCCCTCAAATAATATCAAATTGGTTTCAAACATAATCATAGTTCCCTAAATGAAGAAAATATAGCAGTCGAGATCGTTGTTTAATAATTTCATTTCCAATTATGCAGTTGAATTTTATACTCAGTCCCCAAACAATAAATAGAAAAGATATTATTAAAGTACTTGTAAATCACAGTCAAACCTGTCCAGCAGCCACCTAGGGCTTGTAAAGCCTGTCTAGAAAGGCTCCCTGCCTACACAGCTTGTAAAGTTTGTCTAGAAAGGCCACCTGTCTATAGTGGCCACTATTTCCGTATCCCTTGGGTGGCCTCCATAGACAGGTTTATCTGTTTGTCTACATGGTAAGGGCGTCTTAACTGCAACTTTTCACTCACCATGTCTACCGTCAGCTCCCACTGAATCCATTTGCAGAAGTGTCGTCATCAAGAGCAACACTAAAACAATCATGGTCGCAGGATATGGATTTCTAACGTTTGTTATACTAAATAATTCAATGATCCTAGCTTGAAAGAAAACACCATATACCTTCTATCGTTATCTGAACGTGAGCGTTTAATATGAGAAGACTTTTATAATGATTGAACTGGTATCAACACTAGATAGACAGCCAAACACCTTTTATTATCGCATCAACTTCCTTGTATATTGACATATATTGACTAATTACGTCGATTGTTTGCATAAAGTCATCATAAAATTATCCTCTCGGCACTGAGTAGGCAATCAGAAAAATCGTAAATTGAAAGTAGTTTCTCTACCCCCCCCCCCCCCCCCCCCATCTTCATGGGGCGTCTTGTTGAATGGCTGGTCACCGTTAGAGCTTCAGGATATTGAATTCAGTAAGTTTTATGTAAACAAATGGCGTCTGAAAGTGAAACAAATTTCTTGCTCTCAACAGCTTAAAAGGAAAAGTACATCGGCTGTTTAGTTAATAATAGTAAATTATCGAATATATATTTAATCTATCACTGTCTTAACCAGATGAAGGCCCCTGCCCTGTTTTATAAAGTGTTGCGACTAATAGCAAAATGATGGCATATCTTTCAGTCAATCGCAGAATTATAAAAGTCCTATCTCTTTAGTACAGAAGTGCGATTGATATCAAGTTGCGATCCATTCGAATGCATCGCACCTATCTTTATTATTACAATGCTGGGGACAAAAATATTATGTTTATATTCTCCGCATCTTGTCGTGCGGTGCTTCATGACTAGGCTCATGCAATTTAAAAGTAGTCTGCAGGTTCAGACTCCGCGATTTTGACTTCCACGAAGATCGGAATCTATCCTAAAACTTTCAGTTTCTTGTGTCAAATGCCTCATCAGAAGCAACACTGCTACAGGGCTTGACGAATTTTTCCCTTTATAAATAGATTTCCTACTTAACATGTTGAATGTCATTGGATGTTAGTCATGTAAGATTTTGTGTCTTGTAAAGATATATTAAACTCTTTAAATTAATCACCAATTTATTTTGTGATTTTTCTCCTTAACCATTTCAGGACAGGGATTTATATAAAGGGTTAATTTGGTCACATGTTTTTCTACAAATTGGTAACACTTAATGCTAAATTATTCTAATAACGTGTGATGTCTCTAAATTGTCTCTACACATTTGGTTTAAATTTGTACTTTGTCGAAAAGTTGAGAAAATGGCAAATTTTGACTGATTGATAAAAAAATGACTTTGAACCTCTCAACGTGTTGCCAGTGTTAGGATTCTCTTAAATCTTGTTTTCCTTTTTGAAATTCCTGGCGTCTAAATTATAATGGTCATGTTGTCCAAATGGACACAGTGTGTGAGGAAATATTTGCCCTTTCTACTCATGCACCTGGATTAATCTAGGGCTTTAATTGAAAAGTTACTGAGACAAACCACAACGTGGGCATGACCGTCTCAAAATGTAATGACCTACACTTTACTTTGCAAGAAAATGAACGCCGGAAATTTCCTGACTAGGCCTTCTAGGCGAAAGATGCCTCTTGTAATATGACAACCAACTCCCTGTTGTGCATCGGAAACATGATATAAACAATGAGATTATTATGATTATTCAAACAACAATGGATTTTATTCAGTCTAATTAGTATTAATTATCAATCATTGAGTATATATAAATCATTTATCTACATCGAGTATGTTTAGTTCTGACAACGTCTGACAAGGAAATACAATAAAACCTGGGACAGCACATACTCGCTGAAAGAACTATAACATGTATGCAATCCAGGTTGTATTCGTTCTTCAAGTTTAATGTGTAAAAGGAATAATGTGCTGTGTATTTTGATGATACACAAGCTTACAACATTTATGAAGGTTCTTTACATAAGCTATTATAGTTCAGACGTCTATTTTAATTTCATTCATTTTCATATTTATCATGTTGCATATACATTTCAAAATAAAGATTTTTTTGTGATGAAATTACAATCATTGATACATAATAAATAACATAAGGATACTTAAAGTGGTCAATATAGAGTACTGATTTAACTGAGAGAAATATGATAGGACCTACATGAAAACAATATTGTAAAACTGTAGGCCCCGGTGAAATAATTTGTGGTAATGAATGGAGGAAGGATATAAATAGTGACCAATCCAATTTAATCAAAAAATAAAAGGGAAAGACAAAAGAAACATGCGGTGGTGTTGTTTATATTTTCCTTCCTTTTCTTAAAATGTAGACAAAGTTTGTATATGTACTTAAATTATTGTACAATGGGTGCTCAGCTGGTAAACGAACATTACATATAATAAAGAATGACTACTTTTGTACATGTACTTAAATTATTGTATAATGGGTGCTCAGCTGGTAAATGAACATTACAGATAATATTAAAATGACTACATTTGTACATACATATACAATTTTACATATACATACATAACAATAATGAATTGTGCAAGCGCAATGTGTCACCCGTCGCGCTCTCGGATATAAAAAGTAAGGACGATTTTATAATTTTTTGTTATACATTACCAGCAAAAAATATTTTGAATCTACATGGGAATAAATCTTCAAAGTCTCTCCGATCAATCGTTATCCACAAATCCATGATTGTTTTAAATCTCATCAAACATGTAGCTAAAAGCTTGTATTTGTCACTCACATAGCATACGAATAGTAATGAGTAAAGTGGTAATCCATTACAAGATCTAGGAATAAATATGTGAAACATATCGTATTTCTTACTTCATTATACATATCTAAATTAACGAGATGAATTTAAAGCGAATACGGCGTACTTTATATATATATATATATATATATATACGTATATATATATATATATTATATATAAATAAATATAAGGTAATAACCTATACAACAGCGTTGGCAACTATCATGAAATGAAATACAATGCGAATGAAAATGAAAATGAGAAAATATTGCCTAGCTTACGTAGCTTCAGTACAAAGGAGGACAGCAATTGGGAACTTTAATTTAAAGCCCATCTAAAGTGTTGGGAGCCGCATATTCGCCGACAAATTGACGGCGAAATTTCACTTAAATTGTATCATAATGTGAAAGAAGATGTCATTTAAGACACACTTCTGCAAAGATTCCAACCTCCCCCCCCCCCCAAAAAAAAAAAAAAAAAAAAAAAATTGTGTTTGAAGACAAATTTTGAAAAAAGAATACATAATTTGGGTTTTCTGTTGTACGCAGAAAACCTATATTGTATTGTGTATTCTTTCATCGATAATCGACTTAAAACAATTATAAAAAAAATCCTTGCAGAAATGGGTTTGAAATTACATCCTCTTTCACATTATGATACATTTTAAATGAAATTTTACCATCAGATTTTGGGGGCTCCCAACACATTAAAGGGGCTTTAAGCTACGCAATGTTTATTCTCTCAATTCCTTTCGCATTATATATATATATTTATTGTTCTATCCACCTGGAACAAGGAATAAGGACATAGACAACTAGTTTTGCAATTGGCCATGGTATTTATTAGTTGTAATATAGAAACTTTCCATCGTCATTAGACTTGTGGTATAACAAATAATTCAAATGAAAATAGTGTATTAACTTCACAATGAACAGCCGTTCTCTTACCTGAGACACATAGCGTTCAAATAATAAAAACAAATCAACGCAGTTCTCTGGCTTGAGACACATAGCGTTCAAATAATAAAAACAAATCGACGCAGTTCTCTGGCCTGAGACACGTAGCGTTCGCATACACACTTTATTGCCTAAAACTGAGGATAACTAAGCAAATGCCTTAATGGTCATCCTCCGCCTACAAGCAAAGTGTAAACGGGGTGTAAATACTAATTGCATTAAAATGCCCCCAATTTAGATTAAAACAAATCAACGCAGTTCTCTGGCCTGAGACACGTAGCGTTCACCTAATAAAATAAAACCAAATCAACGCAGTTCTTTGGGCTGAGACACGTAGCGTTCACATAATAAAATATAACCAAATCAACGCAGTTCTCTGGCCTGAGACACGTAGCGTTCACATAATAAAAACAAATCAACGCAGTTCTCTGACCTGAGACACGTAGCGTTACATAATAAAAACAAATCAACGCAGTTCTCTGGCCTGAGACACGTAGCGTTCACATAATAAAATAATCCCAAATCAACGCAGTTCTCTGGCCTGAGACACGTAGCGTTCGCATAAACACTTTATTGCCTACAACTGAGGATAACTAAATCAAAGGCCTTAATGGTCCTCCTCAGCCTACAAACCAAGTGTAAACGGGGTGCAAACAATACTAATTGCATTACAATTTCCCATCATTGGCTCGAAGCCTGTTCTCTTGCAAACTGGTATGTTCGACATGTGCAAATTAAAGATAATTCCGCGGTTTGGCGGTCAAAATTGTAAATTTTTCTGCCTTATGACAAGTACAGTTACAGAAGCACCCAAAGAGGTGTGATTTTACCAATTACGTATAGGTAACAACAAAATGAATTATAGAAAGTGATGTACATCATAAAATTCCATTTGTAGAAACAAATACATGAAGGCAGGAATTTAATGACATTGTCCACTAAGAACTCAAATGCGGGTGAAACCCGATCTCTCGAAAACCAGACTCTTAATAAAGGATGTTATAACCAAATCAGACCGTATGAAAAGTTCGAGTTCTGGGAAATAAGATCAGGAAAAAGCCCCGCAAGGCCCGTGTAATCATTTGGAACGCGACCAGGCATAGCCCTTGAGAGAGTGGATTGTCGTCAAATTCCCGCTACTAACTGTGTAAAGATAATCGTAAACATGAAAAGTCACTGACCCCTTTTGGTGGAGTATGGGGATGGATGGTGGGAAAAATTTGTTAAGTGTGACAACTTCGAAATACCATGGACTGAATGAGGTAATATCGTCCAAATTGGGGAGAGGAAAGAGGAGGAAAGTTGAGAGCTGACCGCATGTTTACATTACGGCGACTGGTTTCTTCCCCGCCCAAGGTTTATTGCATCATCGGATTACATTCATAGCCTCCTCTCCCCCATAAATAAAACTTTGTCCCAGGTAGCTGTCAATAAACTATTTTAACTTCCTCTGCGCTGGTTAAAATTAATTATTGTTCTATCCACCTGGAACAAGGAATAAGGACATAGACAACTAGTTTTGCAATTGGCCATGGTATTTATTAGTTGTAATATAGAAACTTTCCATCGTCATTAGACTTGTGGTATAACAAATAATTCAAATGAAAATAGTGTATTAACTTCACAATGAACAGCCGTTCTCTTACCTGAGACACATAGCGTTCAAATAATAAAAACAAATCAACGCAGTTCTCTGGCTTGAGACACATAGCGTTCAAATAATAAAAACAAATCGACGCAGTTCTCTGGCCTGAGACACGTAGCGTTCGCATACACACTTTATTGCCTAAAACTGAGGATAACTAAGCAAATGCCTTAATGGTCATCCTCCGCCTACAAGCAAAGTGTAAACGGGGTGTAAATACTAATTGCATTAAAATGCCCCCAATTTAGATTAAAACAAATCAACGCAGTTCTCTGGCCTGAGACACGTAGCGTTCACCTAATAAAATAAAACCAAATCAACGCAGTTCTTTGGGCTGAGACACGTAGCGTTCACATAATAAAATATAACCAAATCAACGCAGTTCTCTGGCCTGAGACACGTAGCGTTCACATAATAAAAACAAATCAACGCAGTTCTCTGACCTGAGACACGTAGCGTTACATAATAAAAACAAATCAACGCAGTTCTCTGGCCTGAGACACGTAGCGTTCACATAATAAAATAATCCCAAATCAACGCAGTTCTCTGGCCTGAGACACGTAGCGTTCGCATAAACACTTTATTGCCTACAACTGAGGATAACTAAATCAAAGGCCTTAATGGTCCTCCTCAGCCTACAAACCAAGTGTAAACGGGGTGCAAACAATACTAATTGCATTACAATTTCCCATCATTGGCTCGAAGCCTGTTCTCTTGCAAACTGGTATGTTCGACATGTGCAAATTAAAGATAATTCCGCGGTTTGGCGGTCAAAATTGTAAATTTTTCTGCCACACGAGACGTGGCTGCTCAGACATGGATCGCCGCCACACCGAAATCGGATGGTATGAAAAAATCTCATCCTTTGCATAATTGCGAAAGGTAATATGAACGTAACAGACAACATTATGTACAATCATTCCTACTTAAGATCAATACAGATCTGAAATTAACTTGTTCTAACGAATGTTCGAAGATCAGTAGGGAGGAATTGAACGTCTGTATTCCCAAGAAAGCACCTCGTAAATGTTCGAAATGAAAATGAAGTAAGTACCCTTGCCAGAAAGGTGCATACGGTGCGAAACAACGAGTCCTCCAAATCGGCGAATATAGACCGCCCAACTTGTTATTCGGCGGGTAGATGGATACCGGACGCTTGCACCATGAAATTCCCCAGGGCCCAGATGGTGCCTCGTATGGATGTAGAATCTCTTGTCTGGCTCGATAAATCTGTAGACTCTGCAGATTCAAATAATGGAGAAAAAGAATCCGCAGACAGTAACATGTTCTACATAACATTACCATAAACAAATTGTCTTTTGCAATGTGTGTTATTCTTCGGAATAAACCACCCCAATTCAGTGCAATCAAAAATTTGGTTGCTAGTATATTATGCATTGGGTTGGGTCTGATCGCCCATCACCCTACCAGTCTAAATCAAAACGTAACAAAAATTAAGCTGAAAAAGACAACGTACTGACTAATTATAACACCCCGAAGTTTTCAAACTTCACCTGCCGGTAATCTGATATAACCCCGGTATGCCCCAGATACCCATCTCCCCATTTTTTGAATGTGGGAGTCTGAAAAGCCCGCCATAGCAGCGGACGTAGCAGCTCCTATTCGGAATGAATGGGCCGTGTAATAGTGAGCTGGTAAACCCAAGAATGAAATACTCCTATGTAGCACCCTGTTGAAAGCTTGCCGGGTTAGGGGAGAACCATCAAATTGCCTAAAAAATGCAAACCCCTGGCCAATACCGGGAGTGGGAACGGGTTGAGGACGGGCCTCCACATACGCAACAATTGCTTTAACGGGGCACAATGACCTACTTTCCGAAAGCACGATGACGCACCCCCTACCCCGCTGATCCGTTTTGGAAGACCGAATTCTAACACTAACTTTGCGCTGTGGGGGATTCCCCCGGACGATTACGTCCGCCCCAAACAGGGGGATGGATCTACCCTGAGAAGTGAATTCACCAATGCGTAAAAACCCGAAAAACGCTAATAAAAAGGTAGCAGTGAAAAGTTTAGTATGATAGGACGTTTGGCATACTAATGGCAGTGTTGCGATTAATTTGTGTAATAAGGGCATAGTAATGGGGCAGCGCACGTCAAGGCGAGCATGACGCCTACGGCAGCCTTCAACTAATCGCTTTATTGGAAAATTCTGAGTTATATCTTCCCTATTATGACTGCGCTCATGAAATGACAGAGCTGAGATATATGTAGAGATAGTGTTTGCTGAATAATTGGACCAGCTCATGTAAGAAATGAAAAGAGCAACCTGCTCGATAGTCGGTGGAGTAGAGGCATTACAATTATAATTACTCCGAAACAGCTGAAAAGCTTGCCATGCCGTGTGATAAGTGCGCATGGTGTTCTGAGCTCTGGAAGAGCTTAACAAGACGGCACGCTCCCGACTAAGCTGCTCCAGAGAGGGGTAGGAATGGGGGTCCCTTGTTGCTCGGCATTGGGGGCCAGATGTCGAAAACGGGTCATCTGAAAGCGGGACAGAGAATCGGCAATTTCATTGGTATGGCCTGGAACGTACATTGCCTTAAACCAAATGTTCCACCTTAAACACAGTACTACAAAGTGGCGAATGAGCCGCATAATTATCTTGCAATTAGACGATTGCTTGTTAATGACGGCAACTACCGATTGATTATCAGACCAGAAAGTTACTCTCTTCCCTTTTAACCGATCTCCCCATAAGTGAACGCCGACAACTATGGGAAGCAGTTCGAGAACGGCAATGGAGAAATTAGCCTCCCTGACGTATTCCGGCCACTTAGCTTGAGCCCAGCATCCCTCGAAATAAATGCCTAGCCCAATGCTTGCCGCTGCGTCTGTATAGAACTGAAGGCAATTATTATCCCGCCAAACATTGTCAGCAAACATAACGGTCCCATTAAAATGCTCTAAGAATGCTTCCCATGCTGCCAGGTCAGCCTTAGCCCCACTGGTAAGCCTTATGCGATGATGGGGGAGATTTACCCCTCTAGTCATGTCTATCAGCCGCCTGAGAAAGGCCCTACCTGGGCCAACCGCCTTACATACAAAATTGAGTGACCCAATTAGCGATTGTAGCTGGCGCAGTGTCAGCTTAGACTTCGTGGAAAAGCTGCGAATCATGCAACATAGCGCTTCTAATTTATCAGCTGGAACTTTTACCTGACATAACCTTGTATCAATCTCTAGACCCAAATATGTAATTACTCTCGTAGGGCCTTCGGTTTTCTCCAGCGCTAAGGGCACACCGAAATCTTTGCACATATTTTGGAAGCAGAGCATGATGCGCTGGCATTCCTCGAATGAGGAAGCAGCAAAGAAGAAATCATCTAAGTAATGCAGCACTTGTTCAGTAACAGCTATGCGCCGACAACAATCCTCGAGAAAGGAACTAAAGCGCTCAAACATTGCACACGAAATCGCGCAACCCATGGGCATGCACCTATCATAATAGAATTTGTCATCAATGCACATACCGAGCAAATCAAAATCAACTGGATGCACGGGCAGTAATCTAAAGGCAGACTTGATGTCGGCCTTCCCCATAAAAGACCTAAGACCAAGTTTAACAATCATGTCCACCGCTTCGTCGAAACTAGTGTAAGAAACGTTGCACTCATCCTTATCTATGCTATCATTTACAGAGGAGCCGCGAGGGGAGGATAAGTGTTGTATTAATCGAAATTCGCCTGGTGTTCGTTTTGGAACAACCCCGATGGGGGAACAACGAAAATTCGGAAATGGAATTGAAGTAAAGGGGCCTACGATTCTGCCAAGTAGCACCTCTTTTTCTATCTTTTGCATAATGATTTGAGGATGAAGAATTGCAGACTTGAGATTCTTACAACTCATTTGTACACGGGTGCCTTTAAAACTCAGAGAAAAGCCGTACGTAAATCCCGAAATTAGACGTTTTGCGTCAGATTGATTGGTGTAAGAATGAAGAAAGGGTAGCATGGGATTTAGCTTAATTGGGGTTGGGGCTAGAGCTCGGTTTGGTAGCTGCAAGTTGGGGGCGGTTGCAGGCAAAGGAGCCATGGGACGTATTTCCGCATCTATCGCATTTGTGCGCATATCTGCAGCCTCGCCCCCTACCGCACCGGCCGGAGGCGTTGAATGCGAAACAAACTTGGGCCCGCGGACTCGCGGTTGCGCTACCGTATCCGTCCCGATTAAGTGCTGAGCGCCCATTGCGGCGGGGGCCCGATAGTTGCTGTCTTGGCCGTTGAGCTCCGCGAAATTGAGATTGCCTCCCACTGAAGGGACGAAAATTCTCCCTGCTGTCCGGCCGCGCGTAGGCAGTGGCGACTAGTAGCCACAGCTCCGCGTCTACTACGGCCCATGAACGCTCGGGCTGCCGCGCTTGGCGCAGGCGGAATTGTAGATCGTAGTCGCACCAATTATAGCCGCAGCTAGCGGCAGTGCGCACAATACTGATATATTTTAACAATTCCCGTACCCGACGTGTGTGTCGTTCGGCATAAACCGAAACAAAAACTAGCATGGCACTAGTCCACTGTGGTATGCCTGTAATGGCTATCTTTCGGTCTGGCGCCCGCAGCTGAAAATTAGCGCTCGCAGGGGAAAAAGTCAGAGTTAACCCCTCGTCGATAGAAGGATGTGACATGGATGGTGATATTAAAGCGCCTAAGTCAATAAACTCCCCCCGCCAAATTTTTTCCTTTAATGTTACGGAAATTGATGACCCGAGATCATCGCCTACGCCAGCCAACATTTGGGGCTGTCCAGGGACGGGAAAACCTGTCCCTGGAGTGAAAGCAGTTGGCACCCCTGTGGACGTGACTGGCGCAGGTGAAACCAGCGCTTCATTGGTAAACATGCTGGGATTTGTTTCAAAATCGTCAATCGCCATTACTGGCCATGACTCACCGTTGTCGCCGCCGTCTTGCATTCCGGGCTCTTCGTTGATCGAGGGCTCCTGGATCCGGGCGGGGACGACGGGCAGTGCAACGTCGTTGCTGGCCCTGGCAGCTGGCAGGGTGAATTGGACAGGGGACGTAGCCTTCGACGCACTCCTCTTCCTTGGCTTGGCCTTTGTTTTCGTCTTCGTCGCAGCCTTTGCTGTCACCCTCTGATTGGTCTTCTTCGTCGATTTAGGCATTTTAGCAATTATTTTGTATCAAAATGAAGCCTAACTAACACGCTTGTAAATCTCGACGTAATGTTTAACTCAAATGAGGCAACGTGAAAGGTAGATAAGGAATGTCAATTAGGAGCTGAAACTTATTAAAGTCAGAAGCACGGTAGTTCATCTATCCGACGAAATACGTTAAAACTTGAACTGACTGCTAACGCGGGCGAATATTGAACAAAAAACCACGAAGGAAGAGCGAAAATTTGTTAAGTGTGACAACTTCGAAATACCATGGACTGAATGAGGTAATATCGTCCAAATTGGGGAGAGGAAAGAGGAGGAAAGTTGAGAGCTGACCGCATGTTTACATTACGGCGACTGGTTTCTTCCCCGCCCAAGGTTTATTGCATCATCGGATTACATTCATAGCCTCCTCTCCCCCATAAATAAAACTTTGTCCCAGGTAGCTGTCAATAAACTATTTTAACTTCCTCTGCGCTGGTTAAAATTAAATATATATATATATATTTATATTTGTATATAAGAGTAATAAGAGGAATCAGTTTGAAAGTTGAAAACAACACCAACACCAAGGTAAAATAAATCACCGTCTCTCCAAGAAAAATTTTACCCATATTATTTCAACCACTGACTGATTTGTAGCTGCTAAAAATATTGATACACAAATGTAACTGTTATTTGACATTTGAGTGTTTAATCACATTTTGCAAATTGGAATAAAGGTTGATTGTTTCCAATAATAATAATGATATATAATATTCAGGAGCGCCAAAAACAAAAAGTACCATAGCGCTTAGAAATACAAATATATGAAAAAGGGACAAACATTTTACAGTCTCACAAGAAGTAGATCACATAGATTACTGGGGAAAAAAAGTAAGTTTTTAGGGATTTTTTAAAGGTGGCAATACAGGTAATTTCCCTCGTGGAAAGGGGGATGTTGTTCGAAGTCTTTGATGCGGCTACTGCAAAACGTTTTTAAGTTGCTGAGAGTCTAGAATGATAGGTTTACATGTGTTTGTTCTTGAGCGAAGATTACGAGATGGTGTACATATTTGGAGAGTGTCATTAAGTTATTTAGGCGTCAAATGAGTGAGTATTTTGAAAGCATAACAAACAGACTTTAAACATAACACCTTGGGGTAGAGGTAACCAGTGGAGTTCCTTAAGTAAGGGTGATTCTGCTGTCCAATGATTAAAAGGGTGTAACAAGAATGGATGGACGTTGTTTTTTGTCCTGTTCTTTAATACAAACATGACAAATGGTTTTCCACAAAACGGTGAATTGAATCAACATAAAAGAAATCAGAACGGACATGACAAGTCCATTTATCTTAGGAAAACAAGATGGAGTTATTGGAATAGGCTAACGAGTGATAAATTAGTCTTGGTTTCAATAGTCATTATTTGTGTCAAGTTGCTTTCGGGATAAATCTGCCTTGTACATAATTTGACAAATGAAGCTGCATTAAAGCAATCTACGCAATTGTATGAAGGGACTATAAACTATATCCAAGATCTAAGTGTATTTTATTATTCTGTCTTGAATTCCTGTATTGTCTGTTAGTGCTGTCAGAAAGCATATTTCCACATTTGTGGACGTAAAAACAATTTTGGAAAATCGAAATATCAAAGTATTATCAATTGCACAAAATGACAAGGCATGTAACTTTAATTGCGAGAGCGTAAGTGTTGGGCTAAACATGATCATACAGTTCGAAAATCAAAGTTATTTCATATTATATCCCACATACTAAGAATCTTGCTCTACGATTGGTCAAAAGTAAATCACGTGATGAAAGATAGTTCGCCCATTATTGATGGGAGAAGCAAAAAGTTCGTTACACTGTGTAGATAGTACTACTATCTACACAGTGCAACGCACTTTCACTGAATATAGAGGTACTATCTACACAAGGCAACGCACTTTCACTGAAGATTATCCAAAAGCGCACTAAATAGGCGTAATTAAGCGCGCATTACCAATGAGCGCAGTTAAAGAAAACACATGCACGCACCGTACCCTCATGGGGTTGGGTTGGGTTAAACTTAAACTTTTTTGGTGTGAATTTGGGTCTAGGTGTCTTTTATGTAGATGCATACACGTCCTTTTCTTTTTGTAGTTAAATTGTTTTTGATGTGGAATATAAAGCAAATAATCACCTTTTGGTTTCAGGCGATGGCACACTATCACTTCCTCGTCGATCAGAATGTATACGCTATCTTTCCTCAGCTCCGCTTAGGAAAGATAGCTACATCCAGATCGCCTCGGAAGTGATAGTTTGTCCCACCACCTTCACCAACGGTAATTATTTGCTTACTATTTACACGTTGATACAAAGCACATAATCTATAGTTGTATTACTAAGGCTTACATTTAATTAAGCGGAAGCCTCCAAGAAAATATAGATTCCCTTTACATCCATACTCTACATATTATTGCATTTGCCTTAAATTTCTTTTACCACAGCCACGTAACAAGTATGTATAAAACTATATAATTTAATAAAAGGATTACCACAGTCAAAACTAGGCGTAACATTATAGTATTAATGACTGCTTTGAGAGAAATAGTTGTTTTATTACGCTCAAGGGAAGGTTAGAATTGTGCTATTCCCCGAGGCTTGCCGAGGGGAATAGCCCGATTGTAACCTTCCCGAGAGCGTATGAAAACAACTATTTCTCGAATATTAAAGCAGTCATTAATACTTTTATATGCCGAAAAAAAATAGACTAAAAAATAAAAAATAAAAAATAATTTTCATTTTTGTCGAAGACGGGATTCGAACTCTTGCGTACAACAAGAGGTGTATCGAAAACCAACGCTTAGACCACTCGGCCACGCGCGCCGTTAACATGCTTGGCAGTTTTCTCCAATATATACATTAAAATGGTTTGAAAACGGCTCCGCGTGAGGGATGCTTCGCAAAAGCTCCATGAAACGGACCCTTCTTTTACTTTTGCAATGCATATTGGCACGAACTAAGATCAAGATCTATCGGCAGATGTTGTTTTTTTGTTTTTGGAAGTTTATTTTCGTCTTCATGTCAACAATGCAAGATAAAATTGTCGATAAGATCGATCGAGATTCAATTGTATTGAAATTACCGACCAATCCTTCGCACACATACGGTATCCTCCATCGCTCAAACCATTTTTTAACATGTAAACCTATGGGGTAACCATGGAGGCTGACCAACTATTTTTAATAACCATGGTTATTAAAAATATTGAAATGTTTAAGCATGGTTACCGAGAATTTTACAGGAACAGTTGAAGTTTATGAATGCAATTCGACCAATCAGATGGCTGGATTTCTTAAGTGAGGTATATAATGTCCAATACACTTACACCGTAAGATATATTGTTTTCAAGAAATGCGTGATATTCGGCCTTCTTATGAATTCGTTATCAAATCTAAACTAGATGCTTTTGGTCAATGTGCAATTAAACGCTGACTTGCTCTTAGTGATATTGACAACACATCTCTGCTCTCAACAACAAACAAATAACGCACATCCACACAACCCACACCTTCACCTGAATCACCTCACACAATATAGAGATACCCGAATATTGAGCACCAACTTATAAAACGTCATATTCATAAATAACGCACACAAGTCCTCAAGCTAGTCTACAAGCACAGATTCTAATTTGACACTTAGCAAGAATTACTGAAGCCTTGATTGAAGTCTAAGATCGTCCAGTTTCTAAGGCGTAAATATTCACCTTTATATAAACTAAACAAGACAAAACAAAACAAGCTTTGTACAGGGCCTATTCAGTGAAGTAGTATTTTTACAGACACTATTACGCACGACATTCAACGAGGGTTTGTGCCTGCAAACTATCATCAAGCAGTACTTTTGTTTAGCCTTCCTGATAAATAAGAGGAAACGTGCAAAAACCCTTTTGACTGTAATTATGGGGAAATTGTATTTTTAAGCCGTGATTTCTGATCGCGTTTTCTCCACACATCACGGTTCTCATAGTCCACTCGTTTGGGGTAGGTGATTCGTTTGTTCTCCTTATTAAGTAACATAGGATTGCATTCCATATTGAAAGATAGCCTGCTTATCTTGTCCATTGGGACATAGCCATCTGCATCTACGTCTATGGTCTCCTGTCGAACAGTTGCGCCGTCAGCGTGTTTGACGCTTTCCTTCTCCGTAGAGGGCGCCGTGCAGTCAGCGTGGCCTTCGAAATTAGAGGATGTCGTCGTGTCAACGTCACAGTCGGGTTTGTTCAGA
Organism: Strongylocentrotus droebachiensis; assembly: GCA_035222895.1. NCBI lineage: Eukaryota > Metazoa > Echinodermata > Echinoidea > Camarodonta > Strongylocentrotidae > Strongylocentrotus > Strongylocentrotus droebachiensis. The sequence continues at coordinate 41,094 of JAVYIG010003098.1, forward strand.
GAAGAAACTTGGTGTGAATTACTGTCGTTTGTTGATTGAACATTGTGGTGGATAGTATTTAATATCAAACTTTGATAAACTACCCCTGGTCTTGATAAATTTGTTGTAATATTGTTCTGTATGCCTGTCATCTCTGGTAGATCATGTCCGCTATTTCTATTGTGACGTCGTTTTTGATACCGCGCAGCACTGCGGAAAAAACACACACAATTTTTGTTGGTTAAAAGTACTATATCCAATCTTTTGGCCCCCCAAAATGAAAAGGTTAAATTCCACCGGCATTTAAAAGATAATACTAATTTAGACCTTTCCTCAAAACGAAAGGGCTTGAAAATATCATTTGTGGAAAATAAAAACCGTTACTGTCGAATCGACTTTAAGGATTGCAATCCTTTTAGTAAATAGTCTGATTTTCAGAACCTTGTTCCGAATGGTGTACGTTTTGTGTCATATTGCTCCGGTTGTCTCATTTTCGCTCGCTGGACGTATATAGCAGACGGCAATCGGCGGATTAGACGACACTTAGTAGTGCATTTGTATGTGAGATTGCTTTGCTAAATATACAATACAAGAACATATTCCATATCTTTAAACTATCATTGATATCTGATAATTAAACAGTTAGTAAAATAAACCTACCAAACTACATAATAAAATAAAATACTTGACTTAAAGTAGGGGAGTTTGATGTGGTGCACAATTGCACCCCTCTGTAAATAATCGAATAGTCCATGGCGATCATGAATATTCATGTTTTTGCTTACCTCGGCAAAATGCTTGCCTATACTAAATGGAAAAATTACGGTGGGGGGTTGGATGAAATGGACATAATGAACCAAGCAGAAGTGATCTATGATAATTCATGCTTCTTATCCTTCTTGTGCTTGACCTATAATCTTAAAATCGCTTGGCAAACTGAGTCCAAAGTTTGACTTGTTTCACATGTGTATTATAGGCAATGACGAGCTTGCAACCTATTTGGATCAAATTACGGTGGGTAAACTTTCAAAAGTCAATGGGACATGAGGGTTCCAATGAAAGAGCTAGTGATAACGTAAGTCGGGGTGGATGTGCTTTTCGTTTAAACAAAAAAAATGAATTTTTAACGATTTGTTTGTACAATTCCATAGGCTAACATGTATGGCTGCTGACTCTGACGATAGGGGGCGTTGTGAAATGAGACTAAACGGAGCTATATGTACCTCTCTTTAGAAATCTAGCCATCTGATTGGTCGTAATTGTAGTCTTAATTTTAGCCATGCCCACCTACCAGTCAATATTTGTTCAAAAGATGCCCGCATGCCCGCCTACCGGTCACGTTTTTTTAAAAAGTTGCCCGTTGTCCCGGGTAACGGGCCGCACAGATAAATTTTGCTGAAATCTCCATTAGTTTACGTGTACAACGTATCTTTGTGCGAGCGCGAATACCATACAGTGTTTGTGGAATTTGGTCGCTACATTTAGGTTTTTTAATTGCTGAGATCCCCATTGGTTTATGTGTAAAAAGTTTCTTTGTGCGAGCGCGGATACAAAATACAGTGCAGTGTGTGTGGCCCCTGCGCGCGTCGGGGTCATATCAGGATGTAGCGTCCCTTTGAGACTATAGAAACAGCGATTCCCCTCATAGCAGTCAGTATATCTATACTGTTCTGATATAATTTATTATTTACTTACATGAAGATGAGAATGATGAAAAATAAAACCCCGAGTATCACTGCCACATCAATGACGATCCGTAGCCAAACTAAAAGGAGAAGAATAGAGAGAATGTTTTAGTTTGAACACAATAATCGAGATTATCCCAATATGCAAATTGATAATGAGTACGTCGTCGATAATAATACATAATAATAATAATACACCTTACTTATATAGCGCATATCACAATTCTCTATGCGCTGTATCGATGTATTGTGGCAACTTCCTAGAGTAAGACTTGTAGTTGTACTGTGATTACTAATTCTGTCATCCGATTAGTTTCACAATGTATTGGTGATGCATAAAGTACATACAAGACACATATTTGGGATAAAAATCATGCTATTGTCATCTATCTTATCTGTATATTGAAGATGTTCTTTAATAATGGTATTTTATTTATATATTTAATTTTCTTTTAGACATGGGATATATCATAGAAGTTTACAACACCTGGGCCCCGTCTTACGAAGTGTTGCGATTGATCCAAATAAATCGCAAGTCCTCCAATCAATCGCAATTTAGCAGTCTCCTATCTCTTATGTACATAGTTGCGATTGATATCAATCGCAAATAAGTTGCGTTTGATATCAACGCTTTGTAAGACGGGGCCCAGATCAAATAGTAATACAAAGACTTAAGTTGTTGGCACGTGCAGCGCTTATCAGCCATCCCTTGAGTGCATTCGTTATATGCATTTGAGTCTGTAAAATAGATTCAGGAATAGGTGATGCCACGGAAAAGAGGTTAGGTACTTTCCATTAGTAAGGCTGTACCACTAATAATTGAGAAACCGTTATAATATCGAATTAGTAAACTTTGGTGACATAACAGCCATAAATCTGTGTCTAAGCAAGCTTTTTAATACTGATGATGATTTAATATCGATCCCATTGGATATATATATTCCTTCAACATGTTCAAATGATCAATAACGTTTCTATTTGTATCTGCAATCAAACCATTTAGTAGGGCTCCCTTGTAAAGCAGGCCCTCTATGGATCTGAATAGGACTACCCTGCTTTTAAATGAAAACATATTAAATAGATGTAAATATATTTTTGGCTTGCAAAATGTATATGTACAAAATTGAAACTTCTCCGAAGAAACCAAACATTTAAAGCTGTTGTCCAAATGGCGGAATGATGAATATTGCTGAGTCAGAATAAGTCAGGAGCTGAGGTAGTTATTTCCAGTACATCATGGCTGTGCCATGGACCAGTTGTGGCCTGGTGGTAGAGTCGCTGCCCGGCAAGCGGTAGTAGTTCAAATCCCACTGGTTCCAAGATTGTTCTTACTTGTTTTCAATTACAAGATCGAGCACGCGATCTTTATCTATTTAGTGCAATCTACACATTTCTTTTACATCAAGGAAGTCTAACATAAAAAACATAAATAGATCAATAAATAAACAAATCAAAACAAATCGTGAATGCATTTCTATTTAAGCTTGATCTAAAAGATACAAAATCAATTAATCGTTTTAAGCAACCCCCAGTAAATAATTAATGTATTCTGCTGGACCTCAGATAAATATCCCGATATCTAACCAAACTGACAATTAGCTCAGCTTGATGAGGATTGCTCAAACTACAAGCACACACAATCATAACCATATGACCACATGAAAGGAGTATTATATTCCGTTTCATGAATCCAGGTTGTGATGATAATGGTCAATAGTTCTCGAGGGAACGTATGCTGGGATTTATTTCTTGAAGGCAGATAGTACTGGTATATTCTTTATACGATCAATATCAAAAAACCGTTTCATCATGATCATCAACATCATCATTTAATAAAATCAACATTTTCAATTTCAAGGGGTCACTCTCCTTTACTCCCTCCACTTCTTCTTGCCCCGAGCATTCTTTTCATTTAGACAAACATTTAAAATTGATCATTAAACTAAATTACACAAACAAGAGGCAATTCAACATTAAATAGACTGAATAGAAATAAATATCATACCATGAAGACATATGGGACATATGTGACCAGGCATCACGGTGCTCCTCAGGGCTGATTCTATACACGGAACGTATGCAGACTCATTAAATGACCAGTTGAATCCTGGGCTGCGGAGTCTCTCAGTCGTGTTGTAAACTGGAAAATTTTCAATTGAAAATTGATATTGAATAGGAAAGCAAATCGCTAATGTGAAGGAGTAAGTAATATTAATTGACGAACTGTAATAGAGGGGACAGATGACTACCTCCGTTTTCTGTCCTATTTTAGAATCTTAACATTAGTGTTCCGTAACATTTCGATGCCTGCAGACTATTCTTACAATAATATGATAAAATTACTAACCTGAGTAGTGTGTGTCCGATCCACATATTTGGCTAGGATTGCTGATACAATTGACGTTGCAGTAGGAGTCAATTGCTGTTGAGATAGTTGGTAATCTGTTGCTGCAAAAGCAGGTTCCGATCGAAATGGCTGCATACGATGTGTTCTTATTGCTGCAGTGACACACACACTCGTCCACACTCGTCACCCTGTAATCGATTCCGAACACATTCTGCAAGTGACTACCGGGAGGGTAGCAGCCTACATAGCCTGGTCCTGATATTGAAAGTTAAAACGAAAAAAAGGGTACTTGTATTAGAATGTGTACTACAATAACAGTAAAAATAACATCACGTCTGTGTGTGTACTTTGGGTTTTTACAGACGTGTATCAATCAGATATGATTATTTACATCTGGGGACCGACCTCTAACGTCACCATCTGTAAGACGTGAATCAATCTCGAACCGGTGTCCACTGAGTCAGTTTGTAGACGAAGACAGACAGCTGACCGAACCACGGACATGACCGCTAGACCAACTCACATCTCCCTTTAATGCTACTTTTACACTATGTTCCCGGCGGCCACGGCAATCACGTTTCAGGCCACCGTGGACAAAACGGGATGGACGTGAGACAACGCGAAGGACTGAATGGGTAAACGTGACAGACCGTGATTGCCGTGGATGCCGGGCCAGATTTTTAAATTAGCAGAATATTTGCCACGGCAGTCACGGTGCGGATGAGAAACCTAGTAGGCCGTAGTAAAATGGGGTGAACGCAACAAAACGTGACAGTCCGGGGGGGGGGGGGGGGGGTACTCAGATTATAGTCGGACGGGGATGTGCGGCTGAGACCTCGAAACCCATACCCACATCCAGGCGCGTACGCAGGGGGGGGGGGGGGGGGGTGTTTAGGGGGTTAAACCCCCCCTTTAGTATTTTTTATGTGTGTATTTTTAAGAAAACCCCCCTAAAACCGCCCTGTCCTCTTACCCCCCCCCCCCCCCACCTAAAAAAAAAAAGTGTCCTCTTACCCCCCCCCCCCCCCCCCCCCCCCCGCTTATTCAGCGGCTGGTTGAGTCGTTGCGAAATTTTCGGCCCGATTTCAAAATGTTAAAACGCCCCCTTGAAAATATCCTGCGTACGCCCCTGCCCACATCCAATGGTCCTTTTGCTGTAAATAGGTACCCATGTCTAAGGATTTTTTAATGAAAAATTGACCCATGTCTAAGGATTTCAAACTTTAAATATTACATTTGTTTAGCTGTAATAATACAATGGCCAATCATTTTGCAGTTTCTCGATACATGTAGTTTACAAATAGTTTACATACATAAAGATGAAAACACCATGCAACAGATTTAGGCATTTACAATGTAGGCTCGAGTATTTAGGAGCAAATCCCAAAATCCCGGAGAAAATGAGGGAGAAAAGAGGGGAAAGGACTAAATGAAAAAAAGGACCCATGTCTAAGTTTTTGTTTGTTAATGGCACCCATGTCTAAGGATTTTTTTTATGAAAAGGGGACCCATGTCTAAGGATCTTTCCTGAAAAAGTCACCCTTCCGAGCGGCACATCCCCGTATAACCAATATACGTGAGAACCCCACCCCCCCCCCTCCCCCCGGGGTGACAGTACGTGATAGACCGTAACAAAACTCGGAGGCGGTCCGTAGTGGGAAGGATTATGGGCCCAGCGCGCTACGGCGCGTTGCGTTTTACTACGGTCTGACACGGCGCGCGCTGTCTCAGGATACAATGATACTATTGCTTGGGAGGTCTTCTTTTAAACCGTAGGCACAAATATGCTCCAAAGCTGCCGGTTTTCACGTTTCATCAGCCCTGGCAGAACGTGAAAAAACGTGTCAGACCTTGATCAGAACATGGGAAACGTGAGGGAACCCATCAGTGTCATCAGAACATGACGGGCTGGTATCCGTGGTGGACCGCGGGCCGAAACGTAGTGCGTCTTGGAGCCTCCGGGACAGCAGCCCCTTTCCCTCCCACGCACAGTGGGCCAGGGAGGAACCAAAGTGCGCTAAAACTCATTTTTGGTGATCCTTCAAACAACAAAATCTTACATATTCACAGTTTTAGTTCAAAAGTGACTTATTTTATAATTCTTTCAATTTAACGTGAAGTTTTTAAGTTATTGATATGAAATTTCTCTCACACATTCCTGATAGTTCATTTCACTGCATGAACTGGTTAAAAATGGATAGAAACACAATCTTCCTAATATATTATAGGGTAATTCACTGAAAAATTGACAAATTATCCATGTTTTTTATAAATCCAGAGGAAATGTTTGGATTTCCAGGGATTTCCGCTTTAATTTAATTACCAACATTTTCTCTGATATCTAAGCTTTAAGTTGATACCGGATTTGGCTGCCCGATTCTGCCCGTTATTATGTTAGAGCCGATTTTCCTTGCAACATTGCCCCGAAAAATGTTTTTATTTTGGTCCGCGGCTGAATCATGAAGGATTCGTGGTCTTAAATTACGGCGCGTGGGGGCGTGTGACACTTGTTCTGACACCGCAGACCAAAATAAAGGAAGGAGTACATTTATACCCTTATTGAGCATACCGGAATTAAATATTTTACTGAGGTATTCTTCAATGTATTATTTTTCAACTGGGCAAGAAAAGAAAAAAATATCACCAAAAATCACAAAAAAATGAGTTTTGGCGCAATTTGGTTCCTCCCTGGCCCACTGTGCCACGGCCCGTCACGGATATCGTGATAGACCGTGAGAAAAGTTGGCAAGACCTAACAAAACTCGAATACAGAGAAAAAATGCCAAAGTTCCACGTCGCAACACCGATGAAATGTTTCTTGTACGGTTCTTCAGTGATGTTGAATCTAAACTACCCCTTGTATAGCTTTGGTAACCATCATCAGGACATAACCTGGCATTTCGCTACGATAAATCCTATCTGCTACCCGCGTTCTAGCCCTAATTACACATTGTTGAACTTTTCCTTATCTCTAATATGGAACATAATTATGGTGACAGTGGTTTCAATTTGTTCAAGATATTTCATGATGCATGGGCGATTTTTATCTTTACGTCATCAGCATGAACGAAACATTTTGTTGTTGTTTACAGAACGCTTTAATAAAAATGCCCTTGGTGTAGTCAAAATATCTGTTGAAATTCCTTTGCATATTCCCTGGAATCATCTAAAAATCTAAGAAAGCATATGGTGATAGGGCTTTTACTCATATAGCACCATTTTTATGGAATTCCCTCCCAAACTCAAAACGTTATATATCCAATGCTGAAACATTAATATGTAAACTCATAACTCATCTTTTCAAATCAGCATATCAATAGTATTAAAGGATAAGTAATGCTGTAAATTTTCTCTTTGTAAAAACTTCATTGTTTTCTATATATATTTCTGGTTCATCTTCCTTTCATGATCTTGTTATACTTTATATATATATATTGTAAAGCGCATTGAAATGTCAACAGATATGAGATGCGCTATAAAAGAACGAAGTATTATTATTATTATTATTAAAACTAATGTTACAGATGGTAATTCGATTTGAAATGTTGTCTGATGTCTGTTTTAAACCGTTGACAACTGAATTCTCTCATTCCCATGGGCTTAATACACGAGCCACCAGGTTCCAGTAGACAATGGGTTAAGCACATAACTCCCAATAGAATACAAAATACACACTCGAACTCTTCAACATGCGTCATGCTAAAACAATATCACAACCAATTACCCCTCAAATAATATCTAATTGGTTTTAAACATAATCATAGTTCCCTAAATGAAGAAAATATAGCAGTCGAGATCGTTTTTTAATAATTTCATTTCCTATTATGTAGTTGAATTTTATACTCAGTCCCCAACAATAAATAGAAATGATATTAAGTACTTGTAAGCCACAGTCAAACCTGTCTAGCAGCCACCTATCTACAGTGCGTCCCAGAAAAAAACGAAACCGAGAATTATCGATGTTTCATCATAACTTAATCACATTTATAATTAATAAATGACACATATTTGGAAAGCTTAGATGCTCTTCTTTCATTTGATGCAACTCATATGATGCATATGTTACGCATGAGTGATTAAAATCAATTTGAAGAGAGGAAACCGAAAAGTCATTTGGCGGGCGGTATCTGAATTTCAAAGAGAAAATCACATTTCTAGAAATTGGGTTTTTGCCCTTTCATATGACACCTCAATCAGGAAAAATGAGTAAGGAATGACAAAGTTCTGTTTTTTTAAAGTAGCCCTTACATTTTCATAATTTTAGCAAACGTAGACGAAAGACTTCATGCATGGCTGATTGTCAACGAAACGGAGTTAAGTCTGTTGTCAATTCTGCTTTTTGCTACGGTAGGCAGCCAGTGAAAACGAATTCGTTTAATAAAATTATGGAAATGCAAGCACTACTTTAAACAAACAGAACTTTGTTATTCCTAGCTCATTTTTCCTGATTGAGGTGTCATATGAAAGGGCAGAAACTCAACTTTCTAGAAATGTGATTTTCCCTTTGAAATTCAGATATCGTCCGCCAAATGACTTTTTTGTCCCTCTCTTCAAATAAATTTTAATCACTTATGCGTATATATGAGTTGCATCAGATGAAAGAGGAGGATCTAAGCTTTCCAAATATGTGTCGTTTATCAATTATAATTGTGATAATTCTCGGTTTCGTTTTTTCTGGGACGCACTGTATAGGGCTTGTAAAGCCTGTCTAGAAAGGCCACCTATCTATAGTGGCCACTGTTTCCGTATCCTTTGGGTGGCCTCCATAGACAGGTTTAGCTGTATGTCTACATGGAAAGGGCGTCTAAACTGCCATTTTTCACTCACCATGTCTACCGTCAGCTCCCACTGAATCCATTAGCAGAAGTGTCGTCATCAAGAGCAACCCTAAAACAATCATGGTCGCAGAATATGGATTTCTGACGTTTGTTTTACTAAGATAATTCGATAATCCTAGCTTGAAATAAAACACCATATACCTTCTATCGTTATCTCAACGTGAGCGTTTAATATGAGAAGACTTTTATAATGATTAAACTGGTATCAACACAAGATAGCCAGCCAAACACCTTTTATTATCACATCAACTTCCTTGTATATTGACACTGGCTAATTACGTCGATTGTTTGCAATAAGTCCTCATACAATTATCCTCTCGGTACTGAGTAGGCGATTAGAACAATCGTAAATTGAAAGTAGTCTCTCTTCCCCCACCCATCTTCGAGGGGCGTCTTGTTGAATGGCTGGTCACCGTTAGAGCTTCAGGATATTGAATTCAGTAAGTTTTATGTAAACAAATGGCGTCTGAAAGTAAAACAAATTTCTTGCCCTAAACAGCTTTAATAAAAGGAAAAGTTGATCGGCTGCACATTCAAACATGTTTCATGCTCCTTTCATTATAAATCCTAATGATGTTTGTTTAGTTAATTAATATTAAAGCAAGCATTTGGATCGATTATTTATGTAAATTATCGAATATATATTTAATCTATCACTGTCTTAACCAGATGAAGGCCCGTGCCCTGTTTTATAAAGTGTTGTGACTAATCCAAAATAATGGCAAATCTTTCAGTCAATCGCAGAATTATAAAATTCCTATCTTTTTAGTACAGGGTGCGATTGATATCAAGTTGCGATCCTTTCGAATGCATCGCAACCTATCTTTATTTGTACAATGCTGGGGACAAAAATATTATGTTTATATTCTCCGCATCTTGTCGTGCGGGGCATCATGAGTAGGCTCATGCAATTTAGAAGTAGTCTGCAGGTTGAGAATCCGCGATTTTGACTTCCACGAAGATCGGAATCTATCCTAAAATGTTCAGTTTCTTGTGTCAAATGCCTCATCAAAAGCAACACTACTACAGGGCTTGACGAAAATTTCCCTTTATACAGGGGGCAAGACAGGTTCTTGAGACATGGAATGTTGTAAAAGGTTGTTGGGTATCAAACTGTTCAGAGGAACTCCCTTAACAATTTCTAGGTGGACAACCTTGACAATTTTTTGCTGGAAAAAAATGGCGGCCATTTTTCAAAATGGCCGCCATGTATAACTACTGTTGTACAATTCTGGGGATTACTTTTTAACAGCACCTCTTTTTATCATGTGTAAGATGTCATATGAAAGACAATTACATTTCCTACAAGTTGATACCTCATTCAATAAGTTTCGGGATGATTTGCATACCAATTTTGAGCCAAAATTGTGATTTCTTTTTAACCATTTTTTTCAAAAATATGAATTGCGCCAAAATACATATTTCTCCATATTTCTTTGATTATTATGCTAACTGACTTGAAACCTGCTTAACAACTGTTCAGTACCCTGGTTGATATCATATCCAAATTTCAAGTCTATTACTTTTCTAACTAAAAAGTTATAGCGCTCTAAAGTTGACACTTTGTTATGAGCCAAAATGGCAAATTTGGTTGCTAAGGGCTATCTTCTCCTTAGCAACAGTAACATAGTGGCTTGAAAAATAGAATATATTACGAGAAATTGCTATCACCAAGCAGATGACTACTTTGATAGGAAGTTTGATGTCAAATGATTCATTTTCATCATATTTTAATGATAAATATCGCATAGTTCCCGTTGCTATGGTAATAATATGCCTAGCAACCGATATATAATGTGTTTTCAGAGTCAAATTAAGATATGGGTCAAATAATACGTAAAATCAGACCTGTTCCAGGTGACAGACATAATTTGCCATCTTAAACATGTTCATAGTGCATGGTGTAGTTCAGAACTTTCACCCTCCTCCCCTGAAATGCCCCCCCCCCCCCCCCCCATCAAAAGTAATTTTGGGGTGGGGCAGTATGTTGTTAAGGACATGATGGGTGTTCAGAAATGACGCAGGCTATCTGTCAAGTAAAAATGCGTTCTGGATCCAGGTGATAGTCATGAATTTTAGTCTGAATCATGAAGACAGTGGATGGAGGGGTTCAGAATGTGCACCCTCTCCCCCTTCTGAGACCCTCCCTCTCTTCTAAAACAAAATTAGAGCAATTTGTCCAAAGCTGTATGCATAAAGTACATTGCAATCAAAAAATTGGTCCAGTTTTTTTTTCTCCAAGAAATCTCCACAATGCATTTAAAATCTAATGGTTAAAATTGCATGGGAAGTTTGTCAATGTCTTCCTACACCCCCCCCCCCCCCCCCTGCCCCCATTAACCTGCTAAGTGTAAGATGATTAGAGACATGGATTCAAATGATAGACTGGTATAATTCTCTAAAAAAGTAGATTCTTAAGGAATCAAATCAAATGATGAGTTGGAGTGGGGCAGGGGGTGCAGCTCCCTTGCCCATTTTGGATGTATCCATTTATTAGGCAATCGTCACCTCTTATCCAGGCAGCAATGGGCTAGAATAACGACATTTACGAGTATGAAGCTAGTTGCTGGAATGCATCTTATCTGGTGTATTTTGATGACGAAAATGACTTATTTACCGTAACTACGTGTACTTTTTAAATGTTTGCAATTTGGAATTACATCACAATGGGCGAAAGAAGTCTTGTCAAATTATTTAAATATTTAAAAGGGATTATTAAAATGCCAATGCCGAACTCTTTTTGTGTGTCTCGGAGTCCCTCCACTCTCCTTATAGACTTTGGCCCAAATTAGATTTTACAAATATTGCCTTCTGCAAGAAACCAATATACGTCATTAGTGAAAATACATGAGTCCAGTAAATTATCATCATTAAGAGTTATGATTTATCCAGTTTGATCAAAAGCCTTCCAACCAATCACAAACCAATAGATTTCTATCTGTTTGGTACGCAGTGGCATCTCTATGGGGGTAGGGGCACGATCATTCAAAGAGAGCACAAAAAGGAGGGACACAAAACGTAAAAGAGAGAACAAGAAAAGGGGAGAAAAGAAGAAAAGAAGACAACTTTTGATCCTATTGAATAAATGCACCTCAAGATGCGAGGCTAAATGCATTAGTAAATATAATTTTGTTAAAGCTAGGTCGCGGCTCGCATTAGTAGGTTGCACGGGATCTCCTAATTTTGCACACAAATATAGATATAGTTTATAATTAGCATTTTTTTAAATAGCTCCAAATTTGACACAGAAATGTAATTCCCCTTGCTTTGCCGCCTCTTATAAGTTTCACCAGCTTCTTGTGAGATATTGCACCCTTAATAACTGAATTTTTACACTGTGATTCAATTTTCTCAAAAGAAAATCACCTTCCAACCTTTGAAGAAAACTTCAACTCTTGAACAAATCTTATCTTTGGGATACCTTGCTATATTCCTTGACCGACGTGTTCGTTGATTTTGTTCACCATTTAAGTAGAAATGAATAGAAAACCACTTTTCTATGATTAAAATACAAAACTATACATAGACCTACAACTCGATCGCTTCCTAATCTGGTCGCCTCACTCACTTGCTTGTGCAGTTACGTAGATAAGTTTGGGCAATTATAGGGGGGGGGGGGCGCAGTTACATCTAGGCGCCACTATTCATACAGAGTTGTGAATTGATTTCAAGATATTCATGATAACGTTGGTTTGGACAAGGAGTATTAGGCTCTTTAGTTGGATATATCACGACTAAGACGGTGCCCATAATTCAAAATATAGATGTGATTTAAGCGCAATACCTAATTGGGAGATACTAGACGGTTTGGGTTTAGAATTTGTACCCCACCCCTCTTTTTTCTTCTTTAAAATGAAAGACATCAATTGCAGATACTAGATGATAGCATCCCCTGCTGCTACCTGGTCTGCAATTTCTCTTCCATGGTCCCACCTTCACTTTATTGTGGTATCGGGCCATTTAGAAGCTTGTCGTAGGCAGTTGTGAGGGAGATCCCAGATGAAATTTTCTCATTAATAATAATAATATCGAATATTTAGGAGCGCTAAAAACAATAAGTACCATAGCGCTTACAAATACAAATATATGAAAAGAGGACAAAAAAGTACAGTACAGGAAGTATATCACATAGATCATTGGGGAAAAAGGTGAGTTTTGATTTCCCTCTTCGATTTGTCAAAATGTGTTTGCACAAATCTTTGGTTCTTTGGTTCTTGTAAGCGCTTAGAGACATTTGTATTAAGCGCTATATAAAAATTAAATATTATTATTATTATTATTAAGAGTGTGTGGAGTTTGATATTATCTCCTCCATAAGGCACTCCAGCTACTTCAGGGCATCATTGGTTCTGTGGATGCAATTGGTGCATATTCACATATAAATCTTGAACCACGTCTCTGATCTAGGACTGAAATACTCTGGAACTCCCGTTTAATAGTATAGTTTCGAAAATAATATCGCTAGTGATATTCGTTTGTCTCGCAATGTGGTCAATAAGGAATCTAAAAGATCACGACGTTTCGTATGCTACTGCGATACTTCGTCAGGTGATAAAAACTATGCATGCAATGCTACATTGCAACGCTTACAATCAGACAGCAATTTGTCTACCCGTACCGCACTCTCACCGGAACAACTCACTCAACTCCTCGAGTTTGTTCTACGATCCACATATTTTCTGTATAAAGGTTCATACTATGAACAGACAGAAGGGGCAGCCATGGGCAGTCCAGTCTCGGCTGTCGTGGCCAACCTATACATGGAGAGTTTCGAAGAAGAAGCGTTGGACCCATGTCCCCTCTCTTGCTTGCCTCGTGTTTGGAAGAGATACGTAGATGACACCTTCATCATAGTTCCCATCTCTGAAACAGATAAGCTGTTTAAACACATGAATAGCCTTGAACCAACCATCCAGTTCACATCAGAGATAGAGTGTGAAGGGAAGATAGCATTCTTAGACACTCTAGTTCATAGACACGACAACCATAGGCTCTCCACCTCAGTCTATAGGAAGCCTACCCACACAGACCAGTACATAGCGTTTGACTCTCACCATCCCATATCGGTGAAGAGAGGTCTAGTGAAATGTCTATTTGACAGAGCTTCACGCATTGTGACAAGTCCACAACAGCCATGCAAAGAACGGACCCGTGTTCGCAGTGCCCTGAGTCTCGACGGTTACCCACGCCGTTTTACACACAATACCAAGAATAGATCGTCGGAACCCAGGGATCAGAAGGTATACAAGACTTTTACAGTCTTGCCGTACATTGATGGGGTCTCCCAACAACTCAAGCGCCGCCTAGAGAGCCATGGCATTCGAACGGTTTTCAGATCAGATACCACCCTACGTCAACAACTTACACGCCCCAAGGATCCAATTCCTCCACATAGACGGGACGGCATTGTGTACAACATCCCTTGTAAAGGATGTGATAGATCCTACATCGGTGAAACTGCCCGTCCGATAAAAGAAAGAATCACTGAGCATAAGAGGGACGTCAGACTCCGTCGAACTGACAACTCAGCCGTAGCCGAACATGCTTGGGATAACCAGCATCAACCAGACTGGGACGGGGTTCAGTGCCTTTCCCATGAACGGCATTGGTATACACGGAGGGTAAAAGAAGCTATCAATATCCGTCTCAATCCTAATAATTTCAACAGAGACAACGGGATCGATATCCCCGAATTTTGGATGCGGACGATACGCCGCCATGACACTCGCCGTCCTGCCAGCCAACAACGGTCGATTCCATTCAGCAGACGGCCCGAGCCAGCGGCCCGTTGATTGGTCGATCACCGTGTGCGTCGACCAATAGGCATTGGGCGTTATTGTTCCAATTATCGATCGAATTATAGACCGCTCCGCCGGTCCTCCCGTAAAGTATAAAAGACCCTTGCTTACAATAGTTTTTATCACCTGACGAAGTATCGCAGTAGCATACGAAACGTCGTGATCGTTTAGATTCCTTATTGACCACATTGCGAGACAAACGAATATCACTAGCGATATTATTTTCGATACTATATCCGCAGTGAGTAATATATTTAGCATTAATAGTATAGTTGTCCGGTATTATTCTGCCATATCTACCCCAAGTTCTTTAACAATTTTCTTGGTACCTGTCATGAAGTGATTCAACTAGCAATCATAGCAGGTCAAAACTGAGAGGAGCTTCCAGCTCATCCAAAAGCCGACTGAAAGGAATACTCATTAGGACTTTGAGTTATTAATAAAGGATTTATATGTTATGTTTTATCATTACATACCAAATTATAACCTCACCAAATTAATCGAAACTAAATGACATCTCTGCTAAGCCTCCTCGCTATTTCCTCATTTGATTTTTAAAAACTTGATTTTGTATGCATAACTTGAACATTGGCCCCTTTCCCTTTATAAGCCCCTGATTATTACAAATCTCTTAAATCGTTTAGACCCTGTCTGTCATATGCATCCAAATCTCATGTTATTTCACTAATGACTTTAACTGGTTTCTTGTCCCTCAACAAATTAATCAATCACTCAATCGTGACAAAGAAAGATAAATACTTATAGAAATAGACTTTTGTCAAACTTTAGAGAAAGAGGGAAATGAAGCAAGAAGGATATGGTGTTGGCATAATTATGCTTGCCCTTAACAATTCAGGCATAATTGATTAACACTGATTTTTCAAAACTATATTGTACTTGGCACTAATATCTAGTTTATCTACATATTATTTTCAACTACGGGAGCGTGGATGGGCATGTCACACGGAAGGGGTGAGGTGCAAGTTATGACCCCATTACCAAGTGTGTACATTTAAATGTTTCACAGTGTAAATCCTGTCTATTATTTTAATATAAGTCTCATTTATTCTGTCTTGATAATCGGTTTCTGTCACAAAACTGTAGATTAGATCTTGATTTATGACTTATTTGTCAGGATTTATTTCAAAATTCAAAGGGGAAGAGCGGGTAATGTCAAACTTTTCCCTGTATCATTTGATTCTTCATCTATTTTTAAAATTAAGTGTACTTTTGAAATAAATGATGCTCTCATTAATTTTGAGAGTGTGTATACGTCTCAGAGTCATGGGGGGAGGGGAATTGGCATGTCACAGAAACGGTAGTGGCATTTGAATTGCAGGTTCTAATGACTTTCATCAATGTCTTTCAATCTAGCAAAACAAATATAACAGACGTACAAGTTTTGAACCAAACCGTCCAGTATCGCCGATTTGTTGTTGTTGTTATTAATAGCTTCGTAGCTATTGGATTATGCCAAAGGTTTGAGATGAAAATTATGGAGGGGGGGGGGGGGCGGGGCGGCAAGAAGTATAAACCACTTACATATAATTTCACTATAGTCTACCAAGAGATTACAGATGCTGTGTGAAGATTATTTCAAATCTGTTTTGTTAACAACTTACTCTATTAATATAGCTTCACACTAATTGCTCTAATTTTGTTCTAGGAGAGGGGGGAGGATCACAGAAGGGGGAAAGGGTGCACATTATGAACCCCTACATCCATTGTCTCCATGATTCAGACTGAAATTCATGACTATCACCGGGATCCAGAACTCATTTTTACTTGACAGATAGCCTGCATCATCTCTGAACACACATCATGTCCTTAACAACATAGGCCTACTGCCCCACCCCAAAATTACTTTTGATGGGGGGGGGGGGGGGGGGTGCATTTCAGTAGAGGGAGGGGGTGGGGTGAAAGTTGTGAACTACACCATGCACTATGAACATGTTCAAGATGGCAAGTTATGTCTGTCACTTGGAACAGGTCTGATTTTACGTATTATTTGACCCATATCCTAATTTGACTCTGAAAACACGTGATATATCGGTTGCTAGGCATATTATTACCATAGCAACGGTAACTAAGCGATATTTTTCATTAAAATATGATAAAAATGCATCATTTGACATCATACTTCCTATCAAAGTAGTCATCTGCTTGGTGATAGCAATTTCTTGTGATATATTCTTTTTTTCAAGCCACTATGTTACTGTTGCTAAGGAGAAGATAGCCCTTAGCAACAAAATTTGCCATTTTGGCTCATAACAAAGTGTCAACTTTAGAGCGCTATAACTTTTTAGTTAGAAAAGTAATAGACTTGAAATTTGGATATGATATCAACCAGGGTACTGAACAGTTGTTAAGCAAGTTTCAAGTCAGTTAGCATAATAATCAAGGTGTCAACTTTAGAGCGCTATAACTTTTTAGTTAGAAAAGTAATAGACTTGAAATTTGAATATGATATCAACAAGGGTAGTGAACAGTTTTAAACATGTTTCAGGTCAGTCAGCATCATAATCAAACAAATATGAAGAAATATGTATTTTGGCGCAATTCATATTTTTGAAAAAAATGGTAAAAAATCACATTTTTGGCTCAAAATTGGTATGCAAATCATCCCAAAACTTATTGAATGAGGTATCATCTTGTAGAAAATTTAATTGTCTTTCATATGACATCTTACACATGATAAAATGAGGTGCTGTTAAAAAGTAATCCCCAGAATTGTACAACAGTAGTTATACATGGCGGCCATTTTTTTCCAGCAAAAAATTGTCAAGGTTGTACACCTAGAAATTGTGAAGGGAGGTCCCCTGAACACGTTTATACCAACCGACCTTTGTCAACATCCCATGTCTCAAAACCCCCCAAATCGGGGTTTTGCCCCCTAGGTATTATAAATAGTATTTCCTACTTAACATGTTGAATGTCAATGGATTTTAGTCATGTAAGATTTTGTGTCTTGTAAAGATATATTAAACTCTTTAATTTAATCACCAATTTATTTTGTGATTTTTCTCCTTAACCATTTCAGGACAGGGATTTATATAAAGGGTTAATTTGGTCACATGTTTTTCTACAAATTGGTAACACTTAATGCTAAATTATTCTAATAACGTGTGGTGTCTCTAAAAAACACAACACATTTGGTTTTGTACTTTGTCGAAAAGTTGAGAAAATGGCAAATTTTGATTAATTGATAAAAAAAATGACTTTGAACCTCTCAACGTGTTGCCAGTGTTAGGATTCTCTTAAATCTTGTTTCTCTAATATATCATGGTCATGTTGTCAACATGGACAGTGTGTGAGGAAATATTTGCCCTTTCTACTCATGCACCTGGATTATTCTAGGGCTTTAATTGAAAAGTTACTGAGACAAACCACAACGTTGGCATGACTGTCTCAAAATGTAATGAGCTATACTTTACTTTGCAAGAAAATTAACGCCGGACATTTCCTGACTAGGCCTTCTAGGCGAAAGATGCCTCTTGTAATATGACAACCAACTATCAGTTGTGCATCGGAAACATGATATCAACAATGAGATTATTATGATTATTCAAACAACAATGGATTTTTATTCAGTCTAATTAGTATTAATTATCAATCATTGAGTATATATAAATCATTTATCTACATCGAGTATGTTTTGTTCTGACAACGTCTGACAAGGAAATACAATACAAGCGGGGACAGCACATACTCGCTGAAAGAACTATAACATGTATGCAATCCAGGTTGTATTCGTTCTTAATAAGTCTTATGAATAATGAAAACACGTTATTCAAGTTTAATGTGTTAAAGGTTAATGTGCTGTGTATTTTGATGAAACACAAGCTTACAACATTCATAAAGGTTCTTTACATAAGCAATTATAGTTCAGATGTCTATTCTAATATTTTCATTTCATTCATTTTCATATTTCTTATGTTGCATATACATTTCAAAACAAAGATTTGTTTGTGATGAAATTACAATCATTGATACATAATAAATAACATAAAGATAAGTGGTCAATATAGAGTACTGATTTAACTGAGAGAAATATGATAGAACCTACATGAAAACAATATTGTAAAACTGTAGGCCCCGGTGAAATAATTTGTGGTAATAAATGGAGGAAGGATATAAATAGTGACCAATCCAATTTAATCAAAAAATAAAAGGGAAAGACAAAAGAAACATGCGGTGGTGTTGTTTATATTTTCCTTCCTTTTCTTACAATGTAGACAAAGTTTGTATATGTACTTAAATTATTGTACAATGGGTGCTCAGCTGGTAAACGAACATTACATATAATAAAGAATTACTACATTTGTACATGTACTTAAATTATTGTATAATGGGTGCTCAGCTGGTAAACGAACATGACAGATAATATTAAAATGACTACATTTGTACATACATATATAATTTTACATATACATACATACCAATAATGAATTGTGCAAGCGCAATGTGTCACCCGTCGCGCTCTCGGATATAAAAAGTAAGGACGATTTTATAATTTTTTGTTATACATTACCAGCAAAAAATATTTTGAATCTAAATGGGAATAAATCTTCAAAGTCTCTCCGATCAATCGTTATCCACAAATCCATGATTGTTTTAAATCTCATCAAACATGTAGCTAAAAGCTTGTATTTGTCACTTACATAGCATAAGAATAGTAATGAGTAAAGTGGTAATCCATTACAAGATCTAGGAATAAATATGTGAAACATATCGTATTTCTTACTTCATTATACATATCTAAATTAACGAGATGAATTTAAAGCGAATACGGCGTACTTTATATATATATATATATTATATATTAATAAATATAAGGTAATAACCTATACAACAGTGTTGGCAACTATCATGAAATGAAATACAATGCGAATGAAAATGAAAATGAGAAAATATTGCCTAGCTTACGTAGCTTCAATACAAAGGAGGACAGCAATTGGGAACTTTAATTTAAAGCCCATCTAAAGTGTTGGGAGCAGCAAATTCGCCGACAAATTGACGGCAAAATTTCACTTAAATTGTATCATAATGTGAAAGAGGATGTCATTTAAGACACACTTCTGCAAAGATTCCAACCTCCCCCCCCCCCCCCAAAAAAAAAAAAAAAAAAAAAATTGTGTTTGAAGACAAATTTTGATAAAAGAATACATAATTTGGGTTTTCTGTTGTACGCAGAAAACCTATATTGTATTGTGTATTCTTTCATCGATAATCGACTTAAAACAATTATTAAAAAAAATCCTTGCAGAAATAGGTTTTAAATGACATCCTCTTTCACATTATGATACATTTTAAAAGAAATTTTACCATTAGATTTTGGGGGCTCCCAACACATTAAAGGGGCTTTAAGCTACGCAATGTTTATTCTCTCAATTCCTTTCGCATTATATATATATATATATATATATTTGTATATAAGAGTAATAAGAGGAATCAGTTTGAAAGTTGAAAACAACACCAAGGTAAAATAAATCACCATCTCTCCAAGAAAACTGTAATGTTTAATTTTACCCATATTATTTCAACCACTGACTGATTTGTTGCTTCTAAAAATATTGATACACAAATGTAAATGTTATTTGACATTTGAGTGTTTAATCACATTTTGCAAATTGGAATAAAGGTTGATTGTTTCCAATAATAATAATGATATATAATATTCAGGAGCGCCTAAAACAAAAAGTACCATAGCGCTTAGAAATACAAATACATGGAAAAAGGACAAACATTTTACAGTCTCACAGGAAGTAGATCACATAGATTACTGGGGAAAAAAGGTAAGTTTTGAGGAATTTTTTTAAGGTGGAAATACAGGTAATTTCATTCATGGAAAGGGGAATGTTGTTCCAA
This sequence comes from Strongylocentrotus droebachiensis, assembly GCA_035222895.1. Classification (NCBI taxonomy): domain Eukaryota; kingdom Metazoa; phylum Echinodermata; class Echinoidea; order Camarodonta; family Strongylocentrotidae; genus Strongylocentrotus; species Strongylocentrotus droebachiensis. The sequence continues at coordinate 61,609 of JAVYIG010003098.1, forward strand.
GTCTTTGATGCGGCCACTGCAAAACGTTTTTAAGCTGCTGAGAGTCTAGAATGATAGGTTTACATGTGTTTGTTCTTGAGCGAAGATTACGAGATGGTGTACATATTTGGAGGGTGTCATTAAGTTATTTAGGCGTCAAATGAGTGAGTATTTTGAAAGCATAACAAACAGACTTTAAACATAACACCTTGGGGTAGAGGTAACCAGTGGAGTTCCTTAAGTAAGGGTGATTCTGCTGTCCAATGATTAAAAGGGTGTAACAAGAATGGATAGACTTTTTTTTTTGGTCGTCTTCTTTAATACAAACATGACAAATGGTTTTCCACAAAACGGTGAATTGAATCAACATAAAAGAAATCAGAACGGACATGAAAAGTCCATTTATCTTAGGAAAACGAGATGGAGTTATTGGAAGAGGCTAACGAGTGATAAATTAGTCTTGGTTTCAATTGTCATTATTTGTGTCAAGTTGCTTTCGGGATGAATCTGCCTTGTACATAATTTGACAAATGAAGCTGCATTGAGGCAATTTACACAATTGTATGAAGGGACTATAAACCATATCCAAGATCTAAGTGTATTTTATTATTCTGTCTTGAATTCCTTTATTGTCTGTTATTGCTGGCAGAAAGCATATTTCCACATTTGTGGACGTAAAAACAATTTTGAAAAATCAAAATATCAAAGTATTATCAATTGCACAAAATGACAAGGCATGTAACTTTAATTGCGAGAGCGTAAGTGTTGGGCTAAACATGATCATACAGTTCGAAAATCAAAGTTATTTCATACTATTTACAAGTTGATACAAAGCACATAATCTATAGTTGTATAACTAAGGCTTACAGTCAATTATAAAGCGGAAGCCTCCAAGAAAATATAGAATTCCCTTTACATCCATACTCTACATATCATTGCATTTGCCTTTGAAATGGTAGGAATCTACCTCTCTTTTAGAGATTCTAGTCTTAAATCTCTTTTACCACAGCCACGTAACAAGTATGTATAAAACTATATAATTTAATAAAAGGATTACCACAGTTAAAACTAGGCGTAACATTGTCCAATACAGCTAAGTACACCGTAAGGTATATTGTTTTCAAGAAATGCGTGATATTCGGCCTCCTTGTGAATTCGTTATCAAATCTAAACTAGATACTTTTGGTCAATGTGCAATTAAACGCCGACTTGCTCTAGGTGATAACGACAACACATCTGCGCTCTCACAAACAATTAACGCACACCCACACAATCCACACCTTCACCTAGCTCACACAATAAAGAGATACCCGAATATTGAAAAAGCACCAACTTATAAAAGGTCATATTCATAAATAACGCAAACAAATCCTCAAGCTAGTTTACAAGCACAGATTCTAATTTGACACTTAGCCATAATTACTGAAGCCTTGAATAAAGCCTAAGATCGTCCAGTTTCTAAGGCGTAAATATTCACCTTTTATAAGCAAAACAAGACAAAACAAAACAAGCTATGTACAGGGCCTATACAGTGAAGTCGTATTTCTTCTGACACTAGGGACTTTTAGATTTACAAGACGAGAATGTGGACTGCCACTTGTGACATCCTTTTAAGGCAATGTGAGGCCGTGGCAGTCACACTGCCTTAAAGGGATGTCATATGTGGCAGTCCACGTTCTCGTCGTGTAAATCTAAAAGTCCCTTATATTACGCACGGCGTTCGACAAAGGTTTGTGCCTGCAATCAATCATCAAGCAGTACTTTTATATTTCTGTTAGCCTTTCTGATAAATAGGAGCAAAGATGTAATAATCCTTTTGACTGTAATTATGGCGAAATTGTATTTTTAAGCTGCGATTTCCGATCGCGTTTTGTCCAAACATCCCGGTTCTCATAGTTCACCCGTTGGGGGTAGGTGATTCGTTTGTTTTCTTTATTAAGTAACATAGGATTGCATTCCATATTTAAAGACAGCCTGCTTTGCTTATCCTGTCCATTGGGACATAGCCATCTGCATCTACGTCTATGGTCTCCTGTCGAACAGTTGCGCCGTCAGCGTGTTTGACGCTTTCCTTCTCCGTAGAGGGCGCCGTGCAGTCAGCGTGGCCTTCGAAATTAGAGGATGTCGTCGTGTCAACGTCACAGTCGGGTTTGTTCAGAGAAGAAACTTGGTGTGAATCACTGTCGGATGAGCTTGGAATATCAACGTTTGTTGATTGAACATTATGGTGGATAGTATTTAATATCAAACTTTGATAAACTACCCCTGGTCTTGATGGATTTGTTGTAATATTGTTCTGTATGCCTGTCATCCCTGATAGATCATGTCCGCTATTTCTATTGTGACGTCGTTTTTGATATCGCGCAGCACTGCGGAAAAAACACACACAATTTGTTGGTTAAAAGTACTATATCCCATCTTTTGGCCCCCAAAAATGAAAAGGATTCAATTCCACCGGCATTTAAAAGACAATACTAATTTAGACCTTTCCTCAAAACGAAAGGGCTTGAAAATATCATTTGTGGAAAATAAAAACCGTTACTGTCGAATCGACTTTAAGGATTGCAATCATTTTAGTAAATAGTCTGATTTTCAGAACCTTGTACCGAATGGTGTACGTTTTGTGTCATATTGCGCCGGTTGTCTCATTTTTGCTCGCTGGACGTATATAGCAGACGGCCAATCGGCGGATTAGACGACACTTGGTAGTGAATTTGTACGTGAGATTGCTTTGCTAAATATACAATACAAGAACATTTTCCATATCTTTAAACTATCATTGATATCTGATAATTAAACAGTTAGTAAAATAAACCTACCAAACTACATAATGCAATGAAATACTTGACTTAAAAAGGGGAGTTTGATGTGGTGCACAATTGCACCCCTCTGTAAATAATCGAATAGTCCATGGCGATCATGAATATTCATGTTTTTGCTTACCTCGGCAAAATGCTTGCCTATACTAAATGGAAAAATTACGGTGGAGGGTTGGCTGAAATAGACATAATGAACCGATCAGAACTGATCTATGATAATTCATGCTTGTTATCCTTCGTGTGCTTGACCTATAACCTTATAATCGCTTTGCAAATTGCGTCCAAAGTTTGACTTGTTTCACATGTGTTGTATAGGCAATGGCGAGCTAGCGACCTATTTTGACCAAATTACGGTGGGTGAACTTTCAAAAGTCAATGGGACATGAGGGTTCCAATGAAAGAGCTAGTGTCAACGTACGTCGGGGTGGATGTGCTTTTCGTTTAAACAACAAATAATTTTGTAACGATTTTTTGGGGTAAAAGTCAGTAGGCTAACATGTTAGGCTGCAGGACTATGACGATAGGGGGCGTTGTCCAATAAGATTAATCAGAGCCATATGGCTGTAACAATAAGCATATTATTGCGCTGAAAATACTTAGACTATTATAATTCATGTCTGTTATAGCCTTGCGATGATTGATGACTCTGAATTAAATCTAAACAAAAATCTAAAGGTTTTTAGTTTTAAAAACATATTTCAATTCATTTTCTTTGGATTGCGGCTAATGTGAATTCTTGTTTATATTAAATTCATTATTCACAGTGTCTCTTCACAGGCAGAGCAAAAACATGAAAACGTATTGACTTTGTATTAAACACACCGATCGTCCTCTAATCAATTATATAAAACAGATGTCAAGGCGAACTTTGGAAAAAGAAGAAGGTTTATTGTTTTATTCTTATGCAGAAGTTGTTTTTTTCGTCTCATTTACTTCCTCATGAGTAGATCAAGAGTCTTGGGAATCGAAACTAGCTTTGACTTGCCAACTATTTAGTGATAAACAATTAACAATTTAAAGGAACAAGCCACTGAGACTTATTATAAATTGATGATATGATTGTCTTTCTTCTTCTGCTTCTTATTTTTTATCTTTTTCTTCTTCTTCTTCTTTTTTTTCTTCCCTTCTCCCTTTCTCCTCATCTTCATATCTTTTTACTCCTCCTTATTCTTCTGTTTTTGTCCAAAGGGCGGTGCGCCGTAGCTTAGCACGAAAATGGTCTTATAATTACTATTGGTGGAAGGATGAAGCCAATCTATTGGAATAGAACGTCATTTTGTGATGCTTACTCAATTAATAGCTGAAAAACGAAGAATAAAACTTACACAAATAGTAGAATGACAAAGCAGGACACACAGATAATCACTATAGCGTCGATGAGAATACGAGAAAAGCCAGAATCTGAAAGAGGTATGAAATGAAATATCTAAATTAAGGGATTGAAAGGGATTATGCACTGAAACTAAATTAATACCACGAACCATAACAACAAGTCATCGTTAAAGAGGCATTGTATGCTGACTAGGCCTCTTTATCAGATATAAATATGTATCACGAGGGATACGCCAATTCTGCTCTACTGAAAATGAAACAAATGGTTGCCCATTAATAGTATTACGTAATACGCAAATTTAAAGAAAATCATTTTAATGACTGTAATGGGAAACAATGATGAAAGCTTAAATGATCATAGGTATATGAATATGATCTACATTAACATTAGTACGAGAGAAGAAAAATGGTTTGATAGTTGCGGGAATATAATTTCACAAACTCAATGTTCTTAGTTAGTGGTCTAATTCAACAAGTTATGTTTCAATTTGTTTTAATTTTGCTTTAATATTAGCCCTGATACTTGGAAATTCTTTTTTTGTGTGTGGCAATGTTACCTGTTCTTATCGGAGAATCCATCATGACCGTTCCTTCGTTACCGGTCGTGGTAGCGCCTGTAACATTAAATAAATTTATTTGCAATTCATGAACTTCCCTTTATCCTGCAACGATTTTTTTCACAAATCTATATATAATGTTTGATAAATCAGATAAATCGACTTATATTACCATTTGACAGAAAATGGGTGCCAAGTATTTCTTAAGTCTTATATTAGTCGTATGTGCTTTATGTCAGGAATGTGTCAATGCAGATAATGATTAATCAAAGTGGTAAACATCCACAAACAAGGAAGGACTCTCTGACTAGAAATATAAGAAAAGTCATGCAAGTTTTTTTTTTAAATATTTTTTTTAGATGTAGAAAATTTGTGGTGCTTTGTAAAGCAAAACCAACTTTAATATACTGGTGAGTGAGTAGAGTTTTAATATCCCCTTAATTAAAAAAAAAAAAATCTTAACTAATTATTGGCAAAGGGCGTATAACGCGGTTGCAAAACAGACTATTATTCCTGCTCTATTTTGAAAAGATAAGGTTAGCATTACAATCAAAATTTATGTGAGGTTTATGTTTAAATGTAGGTTTATGTTTAGGTTCAGGTAAGGTTTAGGATCAGGTTAAGAGATAGAGTTGGTGTTTAAGTTTAGGTATAGGTTTATGACTCGGGTTAGGTGTAGTATATGGTTAAGAGTTAGAATTCGGTTAGTCAAGGTAAGACAGTGGATACATCGTTAGCGAGTCGTCGTGACAAAGAACCGAGAGATTCTTCAAAAGGGTTTTACATCTAGGTTGTAGTTCGGTTGTAGTTTTTCTTTGAATGATACGATATTTACTCCCCTCATGCGATCTTTGCTGCGGGCTTTAACTCGTCAAAGATATGGGGTTAGATCAGGTGCATACGCAGGGGGGGGGGGGGGGGGGATTGGGGGTCGAACCCCCCTCATTTGTTTTTATGTGTGCGTTTTGGATTAAACCCTCCCTCCCCACCTCAATTTTTTTTGAGGGTGACAGTTGCGTTTTAGGTAAGCAAATCGGGTTAGTGTGACGTTTTTTTTTTTTTTTAACCAAAAGAACATAATAATAATAATAGCCTAATAGACCGCTCCAATTTTTTTAAACCGAAACCGAAATTCTTTTTGCCTAATTGATCGTGAGCCCGGCAGCCACTGAGCAGCGCCAGATCGACGTTGCTCTATCCCTTATTGTTGAACGCCAAACAAGGTAGCAACAACTCCCATCTTTTAACGTCTTTTAGTCTGACGCGGCAGGGGTTCGAACCCACGACGTCCCGGTTGTGAGGCGGACGCTCTACTGACTGAGCCAACACTCCGGTGAACAAAAGAACAAAACCTGAATTGAATCATATACAAGTTACATTCCATTCAAAGAAAAGGAAAGTTAACAGGAATTAAATTTCGTAGACATTCCGCATGCCCCGAAATTGATCAATGGAGGTTTTTTATAATATATGCGATTCGCGCATATCGTGGAAATATTGTAAGAGGATGGGAAAGTGTGTGTGTTTTTTTAAATTATGGAGGTAAGAAGACATGAGCCCCTGAACACTGGCGTACTTATAGGCGGGGGGGGGGGGTATTTCTAATTCGATACCAGTGATTTACAAATGTTGCTGAAATGACATGATTTTGGGGTATTTTTTCTCATTTCTTTTGTAAATCATACCTTCTTATGCGTTTGTTGGAAAATTACTTATTCCCAAATTAACAGTTGGGGGGGGGGGGGGATGCTTATTTAGAAGCCTTCATGCCAGGGCATGTAGAACGACGGGGGCTCGGGGCTCGAGCCCCCTTCATTTTTTTGAAAAAGAGAAAAAGAAAGAAAGAGAGATAACAAAATGTGTGACCTACCAATGTCACAAATAAGATATCAAAATATGCTCATCTGACCGTAATTAAATGACGAAAACCCCTGAGCGTACGGGGGCTCTGCTCCCTGGACCCCACCAAGGACCCTAAGGAGGGCCTCTGGATGGTCATCTGACAGTAATTAAATAACTAAAACCCCTGGGCTTCCGGGGGCTCTGCCCCCTGGACCCCACCAAGGGCCCTAAGGCGGGCCCATGGATGCTCATCTGACCGTAATAAAATACCAAAAACCTCTGAGCTTCCAGGGGCTTTGCCCCGTAGACCCCACCAAGGGCCCTAAGGCTAGCCCCCTGGATGCCCATCTGACCGTAATAAAATACCAAAAACCTCTGAGCTTCCGGGGGCTTTGCCCCCTCGACCCCCCGACAATTAGTGACTTGCCAGTGACACAAATAAGGTATCTAAATATGCTTGTCTGACCGTAATTTAATGCTTAAAAACCGTGAGCTCCCGGGGGCTATTAGCCCCTTGACCCCCGCCGGTGAAAAGCCCCTGGACCCCACGCCAATTACGCTCCACTTGCTTTGCTCGCTCCACTCTGATCGTTAATACCCTACTTTGAAAAACGTTCCGTGGGGCCTACATGTAACATGTAAGAGTGGTGGTGATGCACATTTTTCTTCTGCCCCCCCCCCCCCGAAACGTTTTTGCTCATTACGCCACTGCACCTGGAAGGTGATCCCCCTGGAATGTTGCCCCCCCCCCCCCCCCAATCCCAAACTGCTTCCGGCGCGCCTGTTAAATGAATATTCATTTAAAAGGCTATGCAACATTACATTAATGAATAGAAAGAAATATCATACCATTTTCGCAGGTGATAATACGTCCAGGCTTCATGGTGCTCTCCAGGGCTGAGGGTACGCATGTAGATCCATTCAGTCTACAACATGCCAAATATTTCAATGTCGCGTTGAATCCTTGGCTGATGATTCTTTCCGTCGTGTTGAACACTGGCAAATTTAATTGGAAATTGATATTGAATAAGAAAGCAAATCGATTATGTGTAGGCGTAAGCAAAATAAATTGACGAAATGAGGGGACAAATGATCATATTTCTTTCGTGTTCTAGAAACTTAAAATTACTGTTCCGTAACATTTCGATGCCTGCAATATATTTTTGAATTAATATGATAACATTATTAACCTCTGTAGTGACTCCTTGATCCACATATTTGGCAAAGATTAGTGTTGCAATTGACGTTGCAGTAGCTGTCATCCACTAATGAGACATCTGCCAATCTGTTGCTGCAATAACAGGTTCTCACTGAGATGACTGCATACGACTTGTCCTTATTGCTGCATCGACTCACACAGTGGTCCAAACTGGCAACTATCCTATCATTTTCAGGCAGCACCTTCTGCCAGTGGTTACCGACAGGGTAGCAACCGACATAGCCTGGACCTGATATTGAACGTTAAAAACGAGAAAATTACTTTCTTTTAATGTGTATCATAATAACAGCAATAATAATATTATGCCTTATAATGATAACATGAAAGAAAAACAAGTGAAATAAAATGTTCACTAGTAGGTTATAATGATGATAATGATCGCGTAGCAACACCGAATACATGTTTCTTTTTAATACGGTTCATCAGTGATTTTGAAACTACCACCGGTTGATTAGCTTTTGTGAACATCCTCAGGACACAACAGTGCATTCCGCGAAATAATACCTATTCAATACATGTTTTGATACTTATATTACCCTTCTCTCAAATATTAAAATAATTATGGTGACAGCTGTTTCAATTTGGCAACAATATGTATACGAATCTCATCTTTACGTCATCAGCATAAAGGCAAGTTCATAATTTTATTTTTTTAAAGAGCGTTTCCTTAAAAATGCCCATAATGTAGTCCCTGTGGTAATTCATTTGCACATTCTCTGGTAAAATCTACAACTGATGTTACGGAGGGCAATTTGATTGAAAACAGGTTTTAAGTTTTTTTTTATTCAAACATTTAACTCCTGATAGAACACAAAATACACAGTCAAGCTCTTAAAAATATATTATGCTAGACTATTATACATACATATTACCCTATTCAGACATAATCATAGTTCCCTAAATGAAGATAATTTGTAGTATTCGAGACTGTTTAATAATTTGATTTCCCATTATGCAGCTAAATGTTATACTCATCCCCCAACATTTGATCCAAAATTATAAAAGGTGATGTAAACCACAGTCAAACCTGTCCCGCAACCACCTCTCTATAGAGCTTGTAGAGCCTGTCTAGAAAGGTCACCTGTCTATAGAGCTTGTAGAGCCTGTCTAGAAAGGCAACCTGTCTATAGAGCTTGTAGAGCCTGTCTAGAAAGGCAACCTGTCTATAGAGCTTGTAGAGCCTGTCTAGAAAGGCAGCCTGTCTATAGAGCTTGTAGAGCCTGTCTAGAAGAGCTTGTAGAGCCTGTCTATAGAGCTTGTAGAGCCTGTCTAGAAAGGCAACCTGTCTATAGAGCTTGTAGAGCCTGTCTAGAAAGGCAACCTGCCTATAGAGCTTGTAGAGCCTGTCTAGAAAGGCAACCTGTCTATAGAGCTTGTAGAGCCTGTCTAGAAAGGCAACCTGTCTATAGAGCTTGTAGAGCCTGTCTAGAAGAGCTTGTAGAGCCTGTCTATAGAGCTTGTAGAGCCTGTCTAGAAAGGCAACCTGTCTATAGAGCTTGTAGAGCCTGTCTAGAAAGGCAACCTGTCTATAGAGCTTGTAGAGCCTGTCTAGAAAGGCAACCTGTCTATAGAGCTTGTAGAGCCTGTCTAGAAAGGCAACCTGTCTATAGAGCTTGTAGAGCCTGTCTAGAAAGGCCACCTGCCTATAGAGCTTGTAGAGCATGTCTAGAAAGGCCACCTGTCTATAGAGCTTGTAGAGCCTGTCTAGAAGAGCTTGTAGAGCCTGTCTATAGAGCTTGTAGAGCCTGTCTAGAAAGGCCACCTGCCTATAGAGCTTGTAGAGCCTGTCTAGAAAGGCCACCTGTCTATAGAGCTTGTAGAGCCTGTCTAGAAAGGCCCCCTGTCTATAGAGCTTGTAGAGCCTGTCTAGAAAGGCCACCTGCCTATAGAGCTTGTAGAGCCTGTCTAGAAAGGCAACCTGTCTATAGAGCTTGTAGAGCCTGTCTAGAAAGGCAACCTCTCTATAGAGCTTGTAGAGCCTGTCTAGAAAGGCCCCCTGTCTATAGAGCTTGTAGAGCCTGTCTAGAAAGGCAACCTCTCTATAGAGCTTGTAGAGCCTGTCTAGAAAGGCAACCTGTCTATACAGCTTGTAGAGCCTGTCTAGAAAGGCAACCTGTCTATAGAGCTTGTAGAGCCTGTCTAGAAAGGCAACTTGTCTATAGAGCTTGTAGAGCCTGTCTAGAAAGGCAACCTCTCTATAGAGCTTGTAGAGCCTGTCTAGAAAGGCAACCTCTCTATAGAGCTTGTAGAGCCTGTCTAGAAAGGCAACCTGTCTATACAGCTTGTAGAGCCTGTCTAGAAAGGCAACCTGTCTATAGAGCTTGTAGAGCCTGTCTAGAAAGGCAACCTGTCTATACAGCTTGTAGAGCCTGTCTAAAAAGGCCACGTGTATACAGAGTGATTCAAAAAAAGTTTACACCTAGACAATTGCTAATTATTTTAAAAATCATCTATGAACAGTAAATTATTATACATCTTATCAAAGAGTATTTTATCCCAAATCATTTGGTACCATTTTTGTGTGCTATGTGTTCACGCTTGAATGAACACTAGGCATTGTTTGCGAGAGTGCAAAAATCGACTTGCGCCAAAATTGCTTATGTGATGTTTGAATAAAACATTTGGGATTTGGGTATTAATTCGGTCTTTGCAGATCCAAATAACATCTCTAACAAAATTAATCATGCCACACATATCAAATATCGAATATCAAATATTAACGAACATTTGTGCGCGTGTGTGTGGGTGGTGTGACTTTGCCCTTTGCAAAAAGCATATGCAATGCATTTCATTTGATACATTTGATTCATTCTCTCACTCCACTAATCCCAACATATTATGTACTGTACGCATCACTTTGGCGCAAGTCGGATTTTGCACTCTCGCAAACAATGCCTCATGTTCATCCAAGCGTGAACACATACAACACAAAAACGATACCAAATGATTTGGGATAAACACTCTTTCATAAGATGTATAATAATTTACTGTTCATAGATGAATTTTAAAATAATTAGCAATTTTCTAGGTGTAAACTTTTTTTTGACTCACACGGTATAGTGGCCACTATTTCCGTATCCCTTGAGTGGCCTCTATAGACAGGTTTAACTGTATGTTTACATGGTGACTTAACTGTTAATATTCACTCACCATGTATGCTATCAGCTCCCACTGAATCCATTAGCAGAAGTGTTGTCATCAAAAGCGACCCTAAAACAGTCATGTTCGCAGAATATGGATTTCTAACGTTCGTAATAGTAAGATAATTCGTTGATTCTAGCTTGAAAGAAACAGCCATACACCTTTTATCGTTTAATCTCAGCGTGATATAATAAGTGAAGTCTTGTATAACGATTGGAGTGGATTCAACACTAGATAGACAGCCAAACACTTCTTATTATCCCAACAACTTCCTTGCACTGACACTGGCTAATTATGTCGATTGTTTGCATAAAGTCATCATAAAACTATCCTCTCGGTCATGAGTAGGATATTAGGTTTTCGTAAATCGAAAGTAGTTTCTCTATCCCCCATCTTCGAGGGGCGTCTTGTTTATGGCTGATCACCGATAGAGGTTCGGTATATTGAATACAGTACTTTTTGTTTATAACACTGGCGTCTGAAAGAGAAACAAAATTCTCGATCTAAACACCTTAAAAGGAAAAGTAGATCGGCTGCATATTCAAACATGCATAATCTTTTAAAAGAAATTGTAATGACGTAATAACTTAATTAAGATTGAAGCTAGCATTTTTATATCTATTTAATTTATGACTGTCTTAACCAGATAAAGGCCCGTGCCCTATTTTATAAAGTGTTGCTATTAATCCAAAATGATGACAATTCGTTTAATTAATCACATAATTATGAAAGTCCTATCTCTTTAGCACAGATGTACGATTAATATCAAGTTGCGATCTATTCGAATGAATCTCACCTATCTATATTATTAAATGGGGCTAAGAATAATATGTTAATATTCTCCGCATCTTGTCGTGCGGGGCATCATGGGTAGGCGTGTGTCATTTAGAATTAGTCTGCAGGCTCAGACACTTGCTATTTTGACTTCCACGAAAATCGGAGTCTATCATAATTTGTTCAGTTTCTTATGTCAAATGCCTCACCGGGAGCAACACTAGTATAGGGCCTGACGAAACTTTCCATTTTTAAATACTATTTCATAATTACAATTTTGAATGTCATTGTATTTGAGTCACGTGTTGGATCTTGTATATATATTCAAATAGTTTATTTAATCACAAATGTGTTCTGTGATTTTTCGCCTTAACCGTTTCGTGACAGGGATAGGGTGTAGTTGATACCATGTGTTTCTACAAATTGGCAAAAATTATTGCTAAATTATTCTAATAACGTGTGATGTCTCTAAAACAACATATTTGGTTTGGGACTTTGTCGAAAAGTTGAGAAAACGGCAAATTTGTATTTATTGATAAAAACATTGAAATCGAACCTCTCAACGTATTGCCAGTGTAAGGATTTTAAATCTTGATTTCCTTTTTGAAATTTCTGGTGTCTTAAACAGTAATATCATGGCCATGTCATCGAAATAGACATCGTATGTAAATAAATTTTTGCCCTGTCTATTCATGCATCTAGTTTAATCTAAATGAAAAGTTTCTGAGACAAACCAAAACATGTAGCATGACTGTCTCAAAATGCAAAATGAACTATGCTTTACTTTGCAAGAAAATGAAAGCAGGAAATTTTCCTGACTAGGCATTTTAGGCGGAAGAGGCCTCTTGTAATATGACAACTAACTCTCAGTTTTGCTTAAGATAAGATCATTATGATTATTCAAACAACAATCTATTTTATTCAGTCTAATTAGTATTTATAATCAATCAGTGAGTAAACAGTAATCATTTATCTACAGCGAGTATTTTGTAGTTCTGTCAATGTCTGAAAAGGAAATACAATACAAGCTGGGACATGACATGTTCGCTGAAAGAACTAAAACACGTGTGCAATCCAGTTTGTATTCATTCTTAATGAGTCAAATGATAATGGAAACATGTTATTCAAGTTTAATATGTCAAAGGTTAATGAGCTGCATGTTTTGGAAATACACAAGCTTCCACTATTGATAAGGGTTCTTAACATATAACGCTATTTAGTTCAGACGTCTCTTTCAATATACATTACCAGCAAAAGATAATTTGAATCTATATTGGAATAAGTCTTCGAAATCTTTCCAATCAATGATTATCCACAAATCCATGATTGTTATTAACCCTATTAAACATGCAGCTAAACGCTGATAGTATTCACTTACATAGCATAAGAATAGTAATTAGTAAAAGTGGTAATCCATTAGAAGGTCTAGGAATGAATATGTAATGAATATCGTATTGCTTACTTCAATAAACATATCTAAAGTAACGAAAGGAATTCAAGCGCATACAACGTACTTTGGTATACATATACATTTATATATAAATGTTGGGTTATTATCTAAACAACAGCTTTGGCAACTCTCATGAAATTAAATACAAGGCGGAAGGAAATGACAGAATATTGCGTAGCTTAAGGAAAATGGAGGACAGCAATGTGAAACTTTGATTATAAAAGCAACGCAATCATTATAAATATAAACACACATATATATATGAGAGTTATTAGAGATATCAGTTTTACACTTTTATAAACACCACCAAGGTGAAATAAATCGCCGTCGCTCAAGCATACTGTAATGTTTAATTGCACCCATTTTATTTCAGACACTGACATATGTATTGCTGTTAAGAAAATTGATACACAAATGCCACTGTTCTTTGACATTTTAGTGCTTATTCAAATTTTGCAAATTGGAATACATTTTGATTATTTCTAATGATTGATAGGGATGTAACAAGAATGGAAAGACGTCTATTTTCGTTTTCTCATCTTACAAACATTACAAACTGTTCTCGACAAAACAGTGATTTGAGCTAACATAAAGAAAAGCAGAACGGAAATGAAAAGTCCATTTATCTTTGGGTAACGAGATGAAGATATTGGATGAGACTAACAAGTGATAAATTAGTCCTAGTTTCAATAGTCATTATTCATGTTAAGCTGTTTTGGGTATAAATCTGCCTCGCTGTCAGTTATGTACATAATTTTTTAAAATGAAGCTGCATTATCAAAGGCAATTTACAAAAATGTATAAAGGGACTATAAACCATAGTTATCTTCATAAACAATGTTACATACAATTGTTTCTAGTAAAAGAAGTATGTATAGGAACAACAAATCAATAATACCACATATATTAGATACAGGTGTATGACAGATCAGTAGAGGATGTAAATTTGTAAATAAAATATAATTACACTTAATGATGATTAATACGAATAGAACAAGAAATGAAGGAAGAGCAGATAAAGTGTAAGTGTTATAGTATTATAATGAGGAATGACATTTGAGAAGATGAATAACAATTATGCATAGAGTTATGCTCCTTTGTTATAAAATTTGTTTGGATGTTTGGATTTAAATTTATATTTGTGATCCAAGTGCACTTTGTTCTTTTGTCGTGAATTCCTGTATAGCCTGTCATTGCTAGCAGAAAACATATATCAACATATTTAGTGGACAAAAACAATTTTTCGAAAATAAAATTATCAAATTATTATCAATTGCACAAAATGGCAAGGCATGTAACTTTAATTGCGAGAGCGTAAGTGTTAAACATGATCATACAGTTCAAAAATCAAAGTTATTTCATTATATTTACACGTTGATACAAAGCACATAATCTATAGTTGTATAACTAAGGCCTACAGTTAATTAAGCGGAAACCTCCAAGAAAATATAGAATTCCCTTCACATCCATACTCTATATATCATTGCTCTTTGAAATGGTAGGATTCTACCTCTATTTTAGAGATTCTAGTCTTAAATCTCTTTTACCACAGCCATGTAACAAGTATGTATAAAACTATATAATTTAATGAAAGGATTACCACAGTTAAAGCCCCACTGTCCTCCTTGTAGCTACTTGCTCCCTCTATATAAAAAACTTCCCCAATCAGTGCCTGTTGGTCCCCTATGATCCTCTTTTTCTTATGTTAGTTGAGAGCTGAGTTAATGAGATAGCCACCTGTCAGTGACCTTGCTGTGTGGTCTAATCCCTTCTGGCCCAGTAGTATTGACTGTCTTTAAAACTAGGCGTAACATTGTCCAATACGGCTAAGTACACCGTAAGGTATATTGTTTTCAAGAAATGCGTGGTATTCGGCCTTCTTATGAATTCGTTATCAAATCTAAACTAGATACTTTTGGTCCATGTGCAATTAAACGCCGACTTGCTCTTAGTGATAACGACAACACATCTGCCCTCTCACAAACAATTAACGCACACCCACACAACCCACACCTTCACCTCACACAATAAAGACATACCCGAATATTGAAAAAGCACCAACTTATAAAAGTTCATATTCATAAATAACGCAAACAAATCCTCAAGCTAGTCTACAAGCACAGATTCTAATTTGACACTTAGCCAAAATTACTGAAGCCTTGATTAAAGCCTAAGATCGTCCAGTTTCTAAGGCGCAAATATTCACCTTGATATAAGCAAAACAAGACAAAACAAAACAAGCTATGTACAGGGCCTATTCAGTGAAGTCGTATTTTTCCTGACACTATTACGCACGGCGTTCAACAAGGGTTTGCGCCTGCAATCTATCATCAAGCAGTACTTCTATATTTTTGTTATCCTTTCTGATAAATAGAAGCAAAGATGTAATAACCATTATGACTGTAATTATGGGGAAATTGTATTTTTAAGCTGCGATTTCTGATCGCGTTTGCTCCAAACATCACGGTTCTCATAGTTCACCCGTTGGGGGTGGGTGATTCGTTTGTTCTCCTTATTAAGTAACATAGGATTGCATTCCATATTTAAAGACAGCCTGCTTATCCTGTCCATTGGGACATAGCCATCTGCATCTACGTCTATGGTCTCCTGTCGAACAGCGGCGCCGTCAGCGTGTTTGACGCTTTCCTTATCCGTAGAGGGCGCCGTGCAGTCAGCGTGGCGTTCGAGATTAGAGGATGTCGTCGTGTTATCGTCACAGTCGGGTTTGTTCAGAGAGGAAACTTGGTGTGAATCACTGTCGGATGAGCTTGGAATATCAACGTTTGTGGATTGAACATTATGGTGGATAGTATTTAAGATCAAACTTTGATAAACTACCCCTGGGCTAGGTGAATTTGTTGTAATATTGTTCTGTATGCCTGTCATGCCTGGCAGATCCTGTCCGCTATTTCTATTGTGACGTCGTTTTTGATACCGCGCAGCACTGCGGAAAAAACACACACAATTTGTTGGTTAAAAGGACTATATCCCATCTTCCGGCCCCCAAAACTGAAAAGGTTAAATTCCACCGGCATTTAAAAGATAATACTAATTTAGACCTTTCCTCAAAACGAAAGGGCTTGAAAATGTCATTTGTGGAAAAATAAAAACCGTTACTGTCTAATCGACTATAAGGATTGCAATCCTTTTAGTAAATAGTTTGATTTTCAGAACCTTGTACCGAATGGTGTACGTTTTGTGTCATATTGCTCCTGTTGTCTCATTTTCGTCGCTGGACGTATATAGCAGACGGCAATCGGCGGATTAGACGACACTTGGTAGTGAATTTGTACGTGAGATTGCTTTGCTAAATATACAATACAAGAACATTTTCCATATCTTTAAACTATCATTGATATCTGATAATTAAACAGTTAGTAAAATAAACCTACCAAACTACATACTACAATGAAATACTTGACTTAAAGTAGGGGAGTTTAATGTGGTGCACAATTGCACCCCTCTGTAAATAATCGAATAGTCCATGGGGATCATGAATATTCATGTTTTTGCTTACCTCGGCAAAATGCTTGCCTATACTAAATGGAAAAATTACGGTGGAGGGTTGGCTGAAATAGACATAATGAACCGATCAGAACTGATCTATGATAATTCATGCTTCTTATCCTTCTTGTGTTTTACCTATAACCTATTAAATATCGCTTTGCAAATTGCGTCCAAAGTTCGACTTGTTTCACATGTGTTATATAGGCAATGGCGAGCTGGCGACCTATTTTGACCAAATTACGGTGGGTGAACTTTCAAAAGTCAATGGGACATGAGGATTCCAATGAAAGAGCTAGTGTCAACGTACGTCGGGGTGGATGTGCTTTTTGTTTAAACAAAAAATGAATTTTTAACGATTTTTGGGTAAAAGTCAGTAGGCTAACATGTTAGGCTGCTGGACTATGACGATAGGGGGCGTTGTCCAATGAGACTATTCGGAGCCATATAGCTGTAACAATAAGTATACTATTGCGCTGAAAATACTTAGACTAATATAATTCATGTCTGTTATAGTCTTGCGATGATTGATGACTCTGAATTAAATCTAAACACAAATTTGAAGGTGTTTAGTTTTAAAAACAGATTTCAATTCATTTTCTTTGGATTGCGGCTAATGTGGATTCTTGTTTATATTAAATTCATTATTCACAATGGATCTTCAAAGGCAAAGCAAAAACATGAAAACGTATTGACTTTGTATTAAACACATCGATCGTCTTCTAATCAATTATATAAGGCGATGTCAAGGCGAACTTTGAAAAAAAGAAGAAGATTTATTGTTTTTTTCTTATGCAGAAGTTGTTTTTCCGTCTCATTTACTTCCTCATGACTAGATCAAGAGTCTTGGGAATCGAAACTAGCTTTGACTTGCCACCTATTTAGTGATAAACAATTTACAATTTAAAGGAACAAGCCACTGACACTCATTATAAATTGATGATATGATGGTCTTTCTTCTTCTGCTTCTTCTTTTTTGTCTTCTTCTTCTTCTCCTTCTTCTTTTTTCTTCCCTTCTCCCTTCCTCCTCATCTTCATATCTTTTTACTCCTCCTCATCCTTCTGTTTTTGTCCAAAGGGCGGTGCGCTGTAGCTTAGCACGAATATGATCTTATAATTACTATTGGTGGAAGGCTGAGGCCAATGTATTAGAATAGAACGTCATCTTGTGATGCTTACTGAATTAAAAGCTGAAAAACGAAGAATAAAGCTTACAAAAATAGTAGAATGACAAAGCAGGACACACAGATAATCACTATAGCGTCGATGAAGAAACGAGAAGAGCAAGAATCTGAAAGAGGTATGAAATGAAATATCTAAATTAAGGGATTGAAAGGGATTATGCACTGAAACTAAATTAATATCACGAACCATAACAACAAGTCATCGTTAAGAGGCCTTGTATGCTGACTAGGCCTCTTTATCATATATAGATATGTATCACGAGGGATACGCCAATTCTGCTCTACTGAAAATGAAACAAATGGTGGCCCATTAATAGTATTACGTAATACGCAAATTTAAAGAAAAATCATTTTAATGACTGTAATGGGATACAATGATGAAAGCTTAGATGATTATAGGTATATGAATATGATCTACATTAACATTAGTACGGAAGAAGAAAAATGGTTTGATAGTTGCGGGAATATAATTTCACAAACTCAATGTTCTTAGTTAGTGGTCTAATTCAACAAGTTATGTTAAAAATAAAAAATTGCTTTAATATTAGCCCTGATACTTGGAAATTCTTTTATTGTGTGGCAATGTTAATACCTGTTGTTATCGGAGAATCCATCATGACTGTTCCTTCGTTAACGTTCGTGGTAGTGCCTGTAATGTAAAACATCATATAAACATTTATTTGCAATTCACGAACTTCCCTTTATCCTGCAACGATTGTTTCACAAATCTAAATATAATGTTTGATAAATCAGATGAATCGACTAATATTACTATTTGACAGAAAATGGGTGCCAAGTATTTAGTCGTATGTGCTCTTTGTCAGGAATATGTCAATGCAGATAATGATTAATCAAAGTGGTAAACACTCACAAATAAGAAAAAGACTCTCTGACTAAAAGAAATATAAGAAAATTCATGCAAATTTGTTTGGGGGTATTTTTTTTTTTTTTTTTTTTTTTTTAAAGAGATGTAGACAATTTGTGGTGCTTTGTAAAGCAAAACCAACTTTAATATACTGGTGAGTGAGTAGAGTTTTAATATCCCCTTAATTTTTCTTTAAACTTCTCAATTAATTCTTGGCAAAGGGTGTATAACATCAAATTGTCCTAAGCGGTTGCAAAACAGACTATTATCCCTGAGACATGTTGCCATAGGCTCTATTTTGAAAAGATAAGATTAGCATTGCAATTTGAATTTATGTTAGGTTTATGTTTAATTGTAGGTTTTTGTTTAGGTTCAGGGTTAGGTTTAGGATCAGGTTAAGAGTTAGAGTTATTGTTTAAGTTTAGGTATAGGTTTATGGCTCGGGTTAGGTGTAGTAAATGTACATGTATATGGTTTAGAATTAGTTCGAATTCGGTTATTCAAGGTAAGACAGCGGAGAAATCGTCAGCGAGTCGTCGTGACAAAGAACCGGGAGATTCTTCAAAAGGGTTTTACATCTTGGTTGTAGTAAGGAAGCTTTTTCTTTGGATGATACGCATTTACTTCCCTCAGGCGACCATTGATGGGCTTTAATTCGTCAAAGATATTGGGTGAGATTGGGGGTCGCAGTTGGGTTTTAGGTATGCATACGCTTCGGGTTAGTGTGACGTAGGTTATACTGTTGGGTCTAGTGTTGAAGAAGTAAGGATATCGGTTACTTTAATGGACTAACAGAAAGAGTAGTCGTCATCGTAACAAATGAAATAGAACAAGTTCATTGACTAAAAGATGAACATTTGGATGGTAGTTCGGGAGCTATCTTTCTGATACGGCAACTAAGACCTCTCAAAACTCACCAGCATGGATACACGATGGTACATCGCCACTCCAGAAAGGGTGTTTGCTGCTTCCACTTTCAGATTCCACACAACGTACGGTCGCTGGTCTATTCAGCTGGAATCCGGGGAAGCAGCTAAAAGTGACATTTCTGCCGACGACAAACAGGGAATGTCTAATCTCGCCATTTGGGGGCACCATCAACGTCTCGCAAACTCTGTCTCTCGTTCTGTAAACTGAAAAGGCAGGGCGGGAATTTCACAAAAGCGCACATATATACTTAAGTATTTCTTGTTAAAAATCCCAACTACAGCGCCTGACTAAAGTAATGGCTTATGTAACGACAAGTGCCAAGTTTTCATCCAATAAAATTAGCATAATATCATGCCTCTATATAATGAGTTCATGTATTTTTTAATTTTGTTTGTAACATATTTACGGAATTTGTACTGACAATTGTTATGGTTAATATGTTGAGGTCTATAAAATAGTTGACCGAGACAATTGCTTAATTATTTTTTTTATAAATAAATGAAAATCATGCCTTTACATCATTTTCAATTCAAGACTGCATCCGTCCTGTTTCCTCATTCTGTTTAATTAAAGGAATGCCCTTTTTTTATAAAAAAGAAAGAAAATATTGACACTTAACGGTCGATACATCAGTAGACCCAGTTTAACCAACTTCCTCCTTATTTTTGAACATGTCCCATAATCTTGTGACTAAAATCAAAACCGAAAATGCCATAAGTTATTTAGATTTATTATTTCATAGCAACATTATACGAACAAAATGGTTTCAATGACATAATAGAGTGAACAAGAGAGAAGGAGAGAGAGAGTGGGAGAGAAAGAGAGAGAGAGAGAGAGAGAGAGAGGGAGAGGAGGGGGGGGTGAGAGAAAGAGGGCAACATCTCAAGCAGCATTCATCCCCTTCATTCAATATGACACAAAATGTATCAGAAGCACAATCGATACCTTATGGTATTTTTAATTTTACCCAGTGTGGCCATACACTTTCTTTGTTAAAATCCTGTTTTCGACTGATTCAAACTTACTTGAGTATTGGGTTCTTGATCCACACACTTGGCTTGCATCCCCCAAGCAAGTGGAGTTGCAGTTGTTGTAAGGTGATCGTTGTATCTGTGGTAGTCTGTTGCTACAATAACAGGTTTGGATGGAGATGGCTGCGTATAATTGACTTCTACCATCAGTGCAATGAACCACACAATCATCCACACTGCCTGATTTATAATCATGGATGAATATGCCTTGTCAGTGTGATCCCACGGGGTAGCATCCCAGGAATCCGGGGCCTGATAAACAAACAGAGAAGGTTAAATTCTTAAATATATAGGTGAAAAAAAGAAGAATTTGTGAGTTTTCTCATTCTATTTTCTTTTGATTTGGAAATAATTGGGAAAAATATTATATAAAAAACGTCCCCTGGAAATGATTTCCCCCAAATTCCCTATCATTCTAAACGTGACAAATAATAGCTGAAACGTTTGGATCAAATATTTGTATGTAGTCCCATACTCCCATTTGTTGGTATTTTTGTGTGCACTTTAGTGCGTGTGATCTTTTGCCATACATTGTTAGTTCATTTTGATTTTAATAATTCCTAAACTTCAAAGTACAACTTTTCACCGATTGCTTCCGGACATTCTCTTCAAAGTGTAGTTGCTTGACCTGAACACAACTTTATATTTCAAATAGATAGATCTAAGGTGAAAAATAGGTATATACTTCTTTTTATAGAGTCATAGCTCCCGAAGAGCTAAATACAAAGTTCCTTCACAGATTGATATGGATTTACTTTATGCAAAGTGATGTTTCCCTTTATTGTTCAAACAAGAATCACTGGCTTAGAGAGGGGTGGGGGGGGGGGGGGAGGGGGGAGGGGGGGGGGGGGGTGTCAGCCAACAACAATACCAGGCGCTAATCTCCACGAACAAGTACCCTTTGAGTGATACCAACTAATGAACAATAGTCATTTGTTTGATAATGATAATAATAAATACAGTGCACTTATGCAGCGCACTTCTCTGATAACTTACTCTAGGTGCTATACAAAACAAAATACACTGACAAATCTTTCTCCACAATTTACCAACATAATCAAGGAATTAATTTTTCACACCTAATTAGTTTTTTTAAATTTCATTATACGCTGTTTGGCCTATACTAAAAAAATGCAAACAACGTACCTTTCTCTTATATAATGTTAGTTACTTAAGCAACAGTATATTTTTCAGACATGTCAGAGGAGAACTGGACAAGTATTTTGACTTTGATAAAGATAAACTTGAGTTCTGGTAGATATATGAATAAATTCTCTCAGATTCCATCGAAACTTACACGGAATGTCAGAGATTACAAATAAATGACATGTGCCGAACAATTTTGGTATAAAATGTATAGTGGCTGAGTAATGAGCATAGCAAGATAAGGAAATCCGGGTAAGAAGGCCTGACATCATTTGCTTCACACATGTCCCTATATGATAATGGGAGCTGTGGATTTTTGTTTATCGAAGATGATGCCCAGTAAGTTTGTGTGCGTTTGTTCTATGTCAACGGTTCAAACGACCAATCTACTGCATGATCATCAATCCATAATAAATCAAAGCCATTTTCTCCCAAAATATGATTCCCATACAAGAGCTCAAGATGAGCTTTAACGTCAAATCCCGACATCGAATGAACGTCAGTTACCTACCCCCTGATAACAGTTTCTTGTTAAGGTCAACCAGGAAGGCGTTACCTCCCTTGGTCAACCCTGTGTTTCCCCTCTCTAGGGCAATATGATTGTGAGGTCCATAAAACAAAACATACCCTGATGAAAAAAAAACTCAATGACGTGCTGCTTTCCACAATTCAAACTTGCATTTTTTCCCTCCTAGCTAGCGTTTACAATTCAAAACTCACCATGCCCGTCAACAATGTGTACGGCCTCCAGTTGTACAATTGCCATCAGTAGAATAACTTTCCAGGCCCTCATCTTTGCAAATATGCCTCTTTTTCCGTGTCAGCAAAGTGAACAACTATTAATGCAAAATGTCGGGAACTTTTTTAAAATTGCACATTGACATCTGCGTAAACACTAATGGTTATTTTATAACTCTCTGAATCAATCTAGCCAAATCAACGTTATTATCAAGAGCACAAGAAATTACACTATTAAACATCCCATTTGCTTCTCCTAATTCAACTCGTTAAGACCAATACCGAGACATTACTAATTAATGTCATTCAACTTTGACAGTTATTGGTTTCAGAACCATTGTAATAAATTCAAGAGCCTCTATCCCTCTTTTGTATTATATTACCTTATTCATTTGTTCGTTCATTCATTCATTCATTCATTGTTTTATGAATTAAATCAATTATTCGTTTATTCATTTATTCATTCATTTATTCGTTCGTTCGTTCATTCATTCATTCGCTTATTCTATCATTGATTAAGTCATTCATTCGTTTGTTCATTTATTCATTCATTCATTTAATATTTCAATTATTCATTATTACGTTCATTTGTTTGTTCGTCTATTCGTCCGTTCATTCATTCATTTAATCGTGAATTTGTTTATGCATTGATTAGTTAATAACTTAATTAATCTATTCAGTCATATTTTTTATTCGGTCGTTTATTTATTCATTCGTTCATTCATCTAATTAATTCATTCATTCCTTTGTTCATTTATTTATTCATTTATTAAATCGTTTGTTCATTCATTCATTTGCTTCTTCACTCATTCAAACATGGATTCGTTTATTTAATTAATTAGTTTGTTACTTCATTCTTCTATTTATTCATTTATTCATCCTTCATTCAGTTAGTCATTTGTTCATTCGTTTATTCATCCATTCTTTCGTACAATAATTCATTAACTCCTTCCTCCATTCGTTCCTTCATTCATTCATTCGGGACAGGAGGCTTTATGCCACAGTAATTTAGTTAACTTTTTCTGTCCCTGGCGTTCCAATGGTTGATAATTATGTCTTATTTTGTATTGTGTACACTGATATGTAATGCTTTCCTTTGCCGAATAAATAATAATAATAATTCATTAATATATCCATTCCTTCCTTCCTTCATTCGTTAATCGACTTATTCATTCATTTATCTAGTCAACTCATCCATTCACCCAATCATTCAACCATTAATTGTAACTTCATCCTTTTATCCATTTATCTGTCTTTATATCAACTGATTCATCCATCCCTCCATTCATTATTTCATAAATTCATGCAGTCATCTTTATATCCTTTATTCACTCATTGTTTTCATCCATCCATCCATTCATCTATTCATTTACATATCGTGTCATTCATTTCTCTATCAATTCTTTTATACCCCAATCCAATAATATTGTACTCTTTCCATTTCAATATACTCCTTAACCACCATTCTCTTCACCCCCGAATTCCCTCATGATGTATAATCATTAATGACAGTGCGATCTAGTCGCCTTTAGCAGTTGATAATCTAAAGATAGTTATCCGGGTTAAACGACATAAAATAAACATACGACGATTTAAACCGCCGCCCCCAACAAAAAGCACACACACAAAAAGCCGCCATGTTATTTGTGGATACGTGTAAATGAATGGCGAGCTACAAAGGACTTGCTCGTATTCACTGATCTCTGTTTTATGAGATACAGAAATGTGAAGCGTATCATAATTTACGTATTTGTAAAATCAGAAGGAGACTCAGAGGCGGCGGAGCGACTTCCGAAGTGGGGGGGGGGGGCACCAACAAAAAAGGACACTTCCTGGAAAAAAGGGCACCTTCAAAGGGAAATCTCAAAGCGAAAGTATACACATTTTTAGACATTGGTATATACCCCTATATTGTGATTATATTATCAGGGATGATTTCAATATTTGTTTCTCTTAATACATCATATAAGATATTGCTTAAGCATGATGCTTTACAGTTGGGTGTGATGGTCTGAAATTTCATTTGCGAGCGAGCAAAGCGGTAGAACAACCATTTTAAGATGTGTGAGGTCGCAGTGCGAAAAATTACATCTTATAAAGAGGAAAAACCCAATCCTGATGAGGTTATAAGCACATTCTCATAACGGAAGACTGAAAAGGCTTTGATAAGTTACACAATTATAACATCTAGGCTATAACTACGAACGAGCGTAGGGAGCGAGCTATGGGGGAAATTGATCTTAGTCGCTTGAAATTAGGGACACGTTTAATGATGAGAAGAAAAGGGACACTTATCGAACGGATTAGGAAAAGAAAAGGAGCACGTGTCAAAGTACAAAGGCTAATTATCAGAGGTGAAAATGGGGCACTTCTTACACCTAAAAAAAGAGGCACGCACCAGGGATGAAAAGGGATTTTATGAGAATTGGAAATGGGCCTTTGTCGACGGAAAAGAGGCACCCATCAGATTTTGATAGGGGCATTTATGAGAAGTGAAAAGGGGCACTCATGAAAAAGGGATAGGTTCCTTATTAGAAAGGAAAAAGGGGCACATATCATTGTTAAAAGGGTAATTATCAGAGGTGAAAAGGGGCACTTATCGCATCTGAAAAAGGACACTGATCATACATGAAAAGAGGCACTCATGAGAATAAAAAAGGGGCATGTGCATTTGTTGAAAGAAAAGGGGCATCGATCAGATTATAATAGGGGCATTTATCGGAGGTGAAAGGGGGCTTTAATGAGAAGGGGAAAGTGGCTCTTAGTAACAAGAAAAAGAGGCACATGTTGAAATAAATGGGAGCACTTTATAAGGAAAGGGGCACTTATGAAAAAGGAAATGGGGCACATGTGAAAATATAAGGTGCACTTATCCGAGTTAAAAAGGGGTAGTTATTAAAAGGGGAAGGGGCACTTTTATCAAAGGAAAAGGGGAACTTTTCAAAGAAAGGGGGAACCTCTCAGATTTTAATAGGGTAATTATCAGAGGTGAAAGTGGCGCTCATCAAAAGTGAACAGGAGCGATTCTCGTATACCTGAAAAGGATAACTATCTAGAGATTAAAAAAGGCACTTATGAGAATGGAAAATGGGAACTTGTCGAAGGAAAAGGGGTACGTTTCAAAAATAAAAGGGGTACTTATCAGAGGTGAAAAGGGGAAGGGGCACTTTTAAAAATTAATAAGGGCACTTGTCGAAATAAAAGGGGCACATTTCTTATGTAAAAAAGGGCACTTCTTACAAAGTTAAAGCGGCACTTTTCCTATGTAGGAAGGGGCACTTTTTGGGTACTTGGAAAAGTGGGAAGGGGCACTTTACCCCCCTTGCCCCCACTCAAAAAAGAGAAAAAGTTTCAATTTAATGGCATTTGAAAGATAATCCTAATTTAAAACTTCCTTAAAAAAGAAAGGGCTTGAAAATGTCTTTTTGTGGGAAATAACGACGAAAAGTTGTCGAATCGACTTTAGTGATTGCAATCAATTTAGTACATAGTCTGATTTTCGGACAATCAGTTTAATTTTGGCTATTACAAAAAGTTGGTTATTAGTGTAAACAAATGATTTTTTTCCTTTAAAGCTCATTTTTTGTTTGTTACTACCAAAGAAAAAAATTCGGTCAGTCAGTCACTCAATGGTGTTTGACAGTGAAGTCTACAAAGTAAACGGGGTTCCTTGTATAGTTTGATTACTAAGACACTGCTAATGTCTAAATTTCATAGATAGGACATTTGTGACATATTCATAATTTCTGCAAAATTCAACATAATTCGATGTTGGCTGCAAAAGGGATACAGTACCTTTAAGCCGATCACTTCACAAACCACAGGGTAGTGTCTATCAAGTGTCTATATTATATTACATGAACCAATCCATTGTCCTATATGACATAATATAAACATTACACATACAATGGCAAAACATTTCAAAACTATCGTTAGGCAATTTTAATAACCTAGTATATCACCTTTCGAAATATAGATAGATAGATAGTTTACTGGTTTCCACAATATCTCATTTTACAAAGACTGTAACAACATATTGAAAATGATTATAATATACATGTACATACAATACCGGTACCGGTATTCAGAATATTGTCCATTAGGTTGAACTTAAGAGATATAGTGGCGGAGCCTATGGAAAAGCAGAGCTTGTTGTGGATAGCCTCATTAAACCACAAATGACATAATTGACTATTAGTCAAGTTTATAAAATACAAAAACACGCTAAAACAGGGAAAGGGAGATTACAGGGATACATGAACCGATACTCACAATTAACAACAAAAGACAGGAAAAAGGGAAGGGAATATATCTGCAGCTTATTCAAACAATATTACAATATAGTTTGTTCACGATATGAGTATATTATAAACAAATTTGGCATGGTCATACCGTTATTTACTCATTGTAATGAACAAAAGTATACAGCTTGGAGACAAGAATAGTCAGGAATCAGGAATGACAATATGTATTCAAGTAATAACATTTCAATTCTCTTCTGAATATATGTACACTTACAGACCTTTTAATCACAGAATCGAGAGAATTCCAGAACTTAGGACCTGTATAATTATATTAAGGTATTTTGAGCAAAGCATGTTCTCGTTCTAGGAAGGTGATTAGAAAACGCCTGTCGGGTAGGATAGTCGTGGACTTGATTTCTTTTCTTAAACAAATAAGATAGTGCCTGGGGCAGTTCGTTGTTATTCAGCTGAAACATGAGGCAGCCTAATTGTAAATTAAAAATATCCCAAACTCCCAGTACTTTAATATGCGAACATGACGATAGAATATTATCCCAAAATTGTAACTAAAGGCATTATGATTGGGTTTTGAACTTTTGCCCTTGGAATTATTTCTTAAAAGACTTTGCAATCGTGCTTGAAATAATTATTGCCTAAATTGGTTCGGATTGATATTGCACCTGGCTACGATTTTCTCACTCTACTCCCCGTTCAGTGCTTTTAAAGTTTGCTATTTGTTTTTGAGAGGGACGCCCCCACTGCAGCATCGCTGCAGTGTCATCAATTTCTATATCGGCCATAACATAAACAAAATACCTAAACGCCAAACATTCCAATTCAATTGACACTTTCGTACGAAGTAAACATAAATTTATTCACATCCATATATCGTTATAAGCTATGTATTTACACAATTAATCACATGTAAAGAGAATGTTTAAAATCATATTAGTATTAGCCAATGATGCTTTTTAAATATTACTTCCGTCGAAACGCATTTGATTAAAATGCAAAATCATAATTAGGTCACGTTGGTTTAAAACAGAGGGTGTCTGTCTGGGGGTGGAAGTTTTATTATAGTGGCAATCATTTCTGATTTTCATTAATCCAAAGCACCCTAAAGGTTTAAAAAAAAACATTCTAAAAATATTCTTTTACAAATGCATGAGTTCTAATCGTTGAGATATACATAATCTGGTAAAAAATATCAAAATTTCACTTATTTCCAACAACCTGTTGAGCTTCAGATATGGTACATTTGTCACGATTTTTAAAATGTAATGTTGATTTGTCCTCTCTTCGGTACATCATGTACACAGTTCACATACTTCTCTTACAACTGAGGAAGATGCCTGCTATGCCAATGTGGTTTGAAAGGGTGGAACGGCGAGCTCATCCCCGTTGACTTCAAACGCAGCATCTTCATGTTGCCGTAGGTGTGGTCTTCAAAGCTTGATGATACTGTCCCTTGATGCGCCGAGTTGAGGAAAGTTCCAACCAGTGGACGCGAGAAGCATCAATTGATCAAGCATTCACCACGTAGTACGTAATAGTAATAACGCCAGAGAGATGAGAGGGAACTTTGATTCTTTGTCCTAAGTTTTTGTATTCATTTCATGTTAATTCGTCCTCTTTTCGGCACATAGTTAACATAATTTTCCTCTGCTTGAGGGATATTTCTGCTATGTCGATGAGATTTGATAGGGTGTGACGACAATCTCTTCCCCTTTGACTGTGAACATGGCGTGTTGATGTTGCCGTAGGTGTGGCCTTCCATGCCTGATGATACTGTCCCTTGATGACCCGGATCAGGGAGCGTTCCTCTCGATTTACGCGAGAAGAATACATTGCTTACACATTCACCACGTACTTCAGTGGAACTCAGGCCAGTGAGAGGCAGAGTTGAGGGTACATTGATTCTTTGTCCTAAGTTCTTTGGTTGGGTCCATGCGCTGTCTCTGGCTCTCAAGTCGTCTCTTTGTTTCCGTCTTACATATTTCACGACAGCACTGCAACATGAAAAAACCAAACGGTGCAAACTGGGTTTGAAGAATTTTTGTAACAATAAGCGTTAAACCAAAATATTCATTTAAGATTTTAAACGTTTAACATATTGAAGGATGTGAATACAGATGTGCGAATAACATTTATTATTAGAAGTATTCTTATTTATTATCACTACTACTACCACTACTAATGTTACTGCTACTACTATTCCCACAACTGCAACTATTACTACTAATACTACCTTCACTGTTACTATAACTATTTTGTATTTCTTATTCTTTTTTGTTATCTTCTACCTATTAAAAACATAGTCGAACGAGTCTGTCCAAGCCTCCTCGGAGTTCCGTCTCTCCCTCCAAAGTTTGAATATTCGGATGACCGCGTTCCAAATGGGTGAACAAATATTTAAATGATATAATAATATCCTATCATTTATTTCTGCACCTTTTTATTTAAAATCCTAATGTATGATTGAAAAGTACAAGTTAAAGATGAGATAAAGAATATTCATATTTTATGAGTAACTGAGAGATAGGTTGAAGCAATGTCATGAAACAACTCACCAAATTAAAAGTATGATGAGGCATAGTCCAGCCAGTCCAGATCCTACCTTAATGATGATCCAGTGATGTTCTGGCAAAACAATAAACCCAAAGCGAGACATTTACGATAATATATCATGTACTCTGTGTATAAATGTGATGCAAATATAATAATGAGAATAAAAATGAGGTTTATTCAAAACAATATATATGCACACGATATTTGGGATGGTTGAATATAGAATAATGATTAAATGGAATGACACATACTCGCATAGGACAACAACACTATCAGTGGTCATTATTGTGTGCACATCATGCTAACATTTCAATCAATATATAGAGATATACATATGCGTGTGTGCGTGTGTATGTATGTGTATATATGTGTACGTATTATCATTTGCTACTCATTTGCAGATAATATATTCGTAAACGCATGTATAGACGTTATTTGATTCACATTGATTTTATTATACACAACTATGTGAAACAACTAACGATAACATTGGTCTTGCGGGAGATACAAACAACTTTTCGCCTTTAGTTCATACTAAGGGACTAACAAAATAAAGAACAATTTATACTTTACAAAAGTGAACGTGAGATACCTTCATTTTCCTTTGGTTCTGATGCATCTGTAGATCCAGTTGCCGTAGAGTATTCCATTATGGCGGCAGCGGAAATCATGGATGCATTCGTAGTTCGCTTTGTAGCAGTTGCTAACGAGAGAGAAAGTAGTAGACAGAAATAAATCATATTTTGGTCACCAGCGCTTCCTTATCAGAATACGATTACGAAAGCCATTAAAGAGAAGATGGGTACTACATAATCGAAGAATAGCCTTGAATAGAGGCAAACGGCAACGTTTGTCTCGAGGGCACTTTATCAAGAGCTTCAAGTTGGGTCTATAGTCAACAAATCATAAAGACAAGCCTAATTGCTTTCCTTATTATATCGCTTAGAGGACATTATCGTAGTCTATTATTTGTGTGATCTAATTTTCTCAATATTGTAAGTGTTTTAATCCTGCTACGTTGGTTATTATTTTTAAAATCATTATAAATGGGGCATGCAGGTTTTGTCAGAGAGCTATGACTGTGATATTATAATACAGAATACACACTGGTGTCATCTAACCTATTCAAGACTGAGCTTCCGGATTTTGTTGTTGCTGTTGCAAAATAATCATTTCTGGTCTTCTTTATTTCCTCATTTCGTCATAATAATATAATCATTTTCACATATTCAGCAATTGCCTCCATTTCTGGAGGGATATACATGGTTTTCTTGGTTTGCAAATTGAAATGGATATCTATAACCTGAAACGAAAAGTTATACAAAGGCAGTGGAAAACAAATCAAAACCGATACTATCTAAATATAACTTTATACATATTTCCTCTTCTTTCATTCTCTTTTTCTTTTGTCCTTCCCTTCTTCCTTCTTCCTTCTTCCTTTCTTTCTGTCTTTAGTTATTTATTAATTTGTTCCTTATTTTCTTGTCTGTGTTGTCCTTCCTTCTTTGGTAATTCATTTCCCACAGTTACGCATCGTTGCAATTTTCATATTTCAGTGTTCATTTTCATTTCATGCAAATTTTCATGTGTTACTGTGAGAAGATTATCATTTTGAATATCACATCCTTGTAGTACGATGATAATTGCAATTCGAGTTGTGCTTAATATGGCAGCTCCCTTTCCTTATGTGATGTGTACATCATTTTGCTTTTCATTACATGTTAATGTGTAGGAAACATTAAGATGCTGATATGGAAATTATTGAATCCATTCAAATCAAATCAAATCAAATCAAATCAAATCAAATCAAATTTAATCAAATGAAATGAAATCATATCAAATCAATTTAAATCAAATATAATCAAGTCAAATCAAGAAGATACAGATCAGAACACACTAACCTGTACTCTTCAAGACACAAGTAGGAACGGGCTCATTCCAGTCTGGTGGTTTGCCGCTTCCATTTACAGATCCGATACACCGTATGCTGGTAGGTCCAATAAGCTCGAAGGACTGGAAGCAGCTAAATGTCACGTTACTCCCAACGGCTAACCGATACCCGACGACTCGACCATTAGCCGGTTTCGTGAGTTGTGGGCATTGCCCTCTTGCAGCGCTGTAAACTAAACAGAAAGAGAAATAATAATACTTATTACTCACATATACTTAAAAATTAATATTCTAGGCATTAGTGAAACAAGATGGACTGGCAGTGGAGAATTCACAGTTGAAAAACACAAGATGATCTATTCAGGAGGGATAAGACATGAAAGAGGTGTAGGGGTGCTTCTGGATCCATTCACAGCTAACTGTGTTCTGGGCTTTTGGGCAGTCAGCGACAGAGTCTTGTTGGTCAAATTACAAGGGAAACCTTTCAACATGGCAATAATAGTGGTTTATGCACCCACAGCAGAAAGCACAGAGGAAGATATTGACATTTTTTATGAGCAATTAGAGACAGCCAAATCACAATGTAAATCGAATGAAATTGTAATTGCCATGGGAGACATGAACGCCAAGGTGGGAAGAGGCAGATATGGTAGAACAGTAGGGTCATATGGTATTGGAGACAGAAATGAAAGGGGTACCAGATGGATAGAGTGGTGCGAGGCCAAAGGAATGGTCATTGTCAATACATGGTTCAAGGAACATCCAAGAAGGATATATACTTGGAAAAGCCCCGGAGATCGTGCAAGAAATCAGATTGACTACATCACAATAAATGAACGGTTTAAAAGAGGTATAAAACAAGCTAAAACATATCCGGGTGCAGACTGTAGGAGTGATCACATTCCTGTTGTGGCAACTCTGCAATGTAAGCTAAAGAAGATGACAAAAGCCAAGTCAATCCAGAAGGTAGATTTCGAACAGCTACAGAATCGTGATGTTCGCCTCCGATATACTGTCAAAGTACAAAACAGATTCGATAGTCTCACCGACCAGGGAGAGGAGGTCACTTGGGAATCAATGAGGGACATTCTTGTAGAAACAGCTGAAGAGACATTACCTAAAAAGGAAAAGAAAAGTAAACAGAGATGGATGACGGAGGAGATTCTAGCAAAGATGAGTAAAAGGCAGAAGATCAAGGACAGAGATGGAAGTCAATACAGAGAGTTGGACAGAGAAATTCACGACCACTGCACAAAAGCTAAAGAGGAATGGCTGAACAAACAGTGCGCCGAGATAGAGAGAAGTTTTAATGCAAACGATCCCAGGGTTTTTAAGAAGGTAAATGAACTTTCTGGGAAGAAACTTCGGAGCTCCAAGTCGGGATGCATCAAGGCAAGGGATGGATCAGTACTGGTTGAAAAGGAAGAGATACTGAACAGATGGACTGAGTACATCGGAGAGCTTTTTGATGATGTAAGAAAGGAACTTCCACACTGTGCAGGATCTATTGAAGGACCTAGGATTCTGCTCTCAGAAGTGAGGTCAGCGATCAGCATGATGAAGAGGAACAAAGCTGCTGGTCCTGATGGAGTAGTAATGGAGATGGTCGAAGCATTGGAGAACTATGGTGTCATGAAACTAACTGAAGTCATCAATAAGATCTATGATGATGGAAAGTTTCCAGATGACCTGTGCAAATCGATATTTATTACACTTCCCAAGAAACCTGGAGCAGTGGAATGCGGGCAACATAGAATCATCAGCCTCATGAGCCATATCACAAAGATCATCTTGCGAGTTCTACTTCAAAGAGCAAGGAATCACCTAACTCCAGAAATTAGTAATGTGCAGTTTGGTTTTGTCAGAGATGCCGGAACTAGAAATGCTGTTTTTGTTCTGCGGTCTATAGCAGAAAGGGCCGTAGAAATGCAGAAAGACGTCTTCCTGTGTTTTATTGATTATACAAAAGCCTTTGATAAAGTAAGACACGATCAGTTATTTGAAGACTTAACCAAGATTGGACTAGACACAAAGGATATCAAGTTATTGCAAAATCTGTATTGGGAACAAACAGCATGTGTTAGGGTAGAAACAGAATTAAGTGACTACATCAACATTAAGAGGGGGGTTCGGCAAGGATGTGTCATGTCTCCAGATCTCTTCAATTACTACAGTGAGTTGATACTTAGAAACCTAGAACAGGAAAGAGGATTAAAAGTAGGAGGACATAATATCACAAACATACGGTATGCGGATGATACTATATTAATCGCAGAATCGGAGAAGGACCTGCAGCGACTTTTGGATGTTGTCGTCAGAGAAAGTGACAAGAGAGGATTATCATTAAATTACAAGAAAACGGAATGCATGGTAATTTCAAAGAAGGGAGGAATACCATGCTCTCTTAAGATCAACAACAATCAAATAGAGCAAGCCACCTCTATTAATTACCTCGGGACTACAATTACCGACGATGCAAGAGGCGAGCAAGAAATCAAGAGAAGGATTGCACTTGCAAAATCAACTTTCTCCAAGTTAGAAAACATCCTAAAGAATAAGAAGATGAAGATGAAAACAAGACTCCGCGTACTCAATTGCTACGTGTATCCAGTTCTAATGTATGGATGTGAAGCTTGGACCCTGACATCAGACCTAAGAAAGCGACTGGAAAGTTGTGAAGTTTGGTTCCTGAGAAGGATGCTAAGAATTTCATGGACAGAAAGAATTTCTAATGATGAGGTATTTGCCATGGCAGGAACAAGACGAAAGCTTCTGAATAATATAAGAGGTCGACAGCTGAGCTTCTTGGGCCATGTTATACGGAAGAATGGTTTGGAAAATCTTGCACTGACTGGAAGAATCGAGGGGAGGAGGAGTAGGGGTAGAAGGAGGATTCTGTGGATGAGTAGCTTAAGGAGTGGGATTTCTGAATGTGGAATTGATCTCGGGGAGAATGAATTACTTCATAGAATATGGGATAGAGAGTTGTGGCACTCCATGGTCGCCAACGTCTCAGGATATGGCACATAGAAGAAGAAGACTTAAAAAGAACAAGCACATCCGAAACCGATAGATATCCATGCACCACCCCTCCCCCTCTCTGTTACCACAATGAAAAGCTTATTATGTACTTGAAGTTTGTGCCTAAACTTTCCCTAACTTTAAAGTTTTTAAATTAATGTGCTTCATATATTTCCACCCTGTATTCTGTAAACTTGTGTTTACAACCCCTTCTCCGATACATATGATATGGTAATGCAGTGGCGGATCCAGGGGGGGGGGGCCGAAACGGCCGCGGCCCCCCCTATTGGCGGCGCAAAAAAAGGAAAAAAGGAAAAAAGAGGAAGAAAAGAAGGGAAAAAAAGAAAGGAGGAGAGAAAAAAGGAGAAGAAAGGAGAAGAGAAAAGAAAAAAGAAGAGAAAAGAAAGAGAGAGAGAGAGAAAAGAGAAAGGAAAAAGAAGAGAGAAGCCGGGTGAGAAAGGAAGAAAGACAAGGAAATGGCACAAAGTGACAGAAACAACGAGTAAGGGAAAACTGGGGGGGGGGGGGGGGTATGCGCGTGTGAAATGCAGGCGCATGGAGGGGGAGGGGGTGACTGTCCGTATTGTAATTTTTAGGTTGTGCAAAACTGAGTCTGAATTCAGCTTATTTTCAATAGTTCTAAGCATACTTGTTTATGAGCCGTAGTACCTGTAAAGAGTTGTGTAAAAACACTTCTGAAAAGGCTGCGCCCGGCCCCTCCAAAGGGCGGCAGAATGGTGATCAGGAAATGTTGGGGGTCATTTGCGAAGGCTTGGGGCCGTTATTGAACAGGGGGCTGGCCATATGTAAATGGCATTGACGGTAACGGTGGATAAGGGAATAAGGAGGAAGGGGGTGCACAACTGCACATGACTGTGAACTGCAAATGTATATTAGGGATGATCACCCTATCATTTTAGTTTTTGCAATCCGGGTCGAAATCCAGCATAATATATTTATTTTAAAAAGGTTCATGTAAAAGCACTCATGATGAAGCCCCGCCCGGCCCTACAAGGACGAGCAGAATTGTAATCGGGAGATCGGGGGTCATTCCTGAAGGCTTGGGAGACGTTATTGGAGTGGAAGGGGGGGGGGGGGTATTGAATAGAGGGGGCAGGCCACATAAAATCCCGAGCCGCGGATTCGAAGTTAAACGTTTAAAACAGACCCTGCGCTCAGAGGCGTTGCTACGGGGGGTGTGACGCCCCCACCTGTCAGGATATTGACGGTAAAATTGCGCAGCTGTCGGGAAAAATGAGCGGAGGAGAGGGGAAAAAAGAAAGGGGAAAGGCAAAGAAAAGAAAACAAGAAAAGGAAAAGAAAGGAAAGAGAAGAGAAGAAAGAAAGAGAAAAAAGGAAAATGAAAAAATAAAAGGGAATGGAAAAGGAAACGAAAGAAAAGAAAGAAAAGGAAAAAAAAGAAGAAAAGAGAGGAAAAAAAGAAACGGAGGATGAAAGAGAGGAGAGAGAGATGTAGGTAAGGGCCTGAGGGAAGAGGGGTGGGAGTAGGAGAGAGAGGGGGATGTCGGGTGGAGTCGCCACGTCGAGGGAGCAAAAAAGATACGCATGATGATTATGTTGCTGTGTCGGGTCCGCAGTGTCGATAGTTTTTACTCGATCGTCGTGTACTATATCAATGCAGAAGTTTGAAGATTTATAATGTCGGTCAGCCGGCATTTTTTCCCCCTACGAACTGTAACTTTTTATGGGACAGAGAAACATTTTTGAAACTTCAGACAATGATCAAAAGTCAGTACAACGAATTGTCTTCTTTCTCTAAAAATTTAACGAAACGTCAAAGTTTCCCCGCCTCGCGCGGAGGGGGGAAACTGAATTCAGACAAGGAATAAGAGTAATAATTTAATGAAACGTCAAAGCTTCCGCGCTTTACGCGGGAGGGGGGGGGGGATCTGAATTCAGACAAGGACACGGTACAACGAATCGTCTTTTTTCTCTAATAATTCAATGAAACACGGAAGCTTCCGCGCTTCGCGTGGGATATAGGGGGGAAACGAAACCAGACAAGGATTAAGAGTTGAAAAAAGTACAACCAATCGTCATCTTTCTCTAATGATGTAATGAAACGTCAAAACTTCCGCGCTTCGCGCGGGAGGAACGAAACCAGACAAGGATTAAGAGTCGAAAACAGTACAAAGAATCGTCTTCTTTCTCTAAAAATTTAACGAAACGTCAAAGTTTCCGCGCTTCGCGCGGAGGGGGTAAACTGAATTCAGACAAGGATTAAAAGTAATAATTTAATGAAACGTCAAAGCATCCGCGCTTTGCCCGGGAGGGGGAGATCTGAATTCAGACAAGGACACGGTACAACGAATCGTCTTCTTTCTCTAATAATTCAATGAAACGTGGAAGCTTCCGCGCTTCGCGTGGGAGAGGGGGGAAACGAAACCAGACAAGGATTAAGGGTCGAAAACAATACAACCAATCGTCATCTTTTTAATGATGTAATGAAACGTCAAAACTTCCGCGCTCCGCGCGGGAGGGGCGAAACATGAACTAAGAGTCGAAAAAAGTACAACGAATCGTCTTCTTTCTCTAATAATTCAATGAAACGTGGAAGCTTCCGCGCTTCGCGTGGGAGAGGGGGGAAACGAAACCAGACAAGGATTAAGAGTCGAAAACAGTACAACCAATCGTCATCTTTTTAATGATGTAATGAAACGTCAAAACTTCCGCGCTTCGCGCGGGCGGTGCGAAACATGAACTAAGAGTCGGAACGTTACAATGAATCGCCTTCTTTCTCTAATAATTTAATGAAATGTCAAAGCTTCCGCGCTTCGCGCGGTAGGGGAAAAAGGCAAAAATTTAAAAAAAAGGCGGATGTTGATATCGGACAAGATACATGACGTGAGCCTGCCCCCTTTTCAAAATTGTGCCCGCTTGTAGGTACCGGTAAGGTGCTATGACCTTGTCAGTATTGGTATGTTAAGTTGAAACATTGGTCTGTGCGATTTTAAAATTTTCGGCCCCCCCTATTGGGAAATCCTGGATCCGCGCCTGTAATGGTAATGGTAATGGTAATGGTTTTATTTAAAAATTCATTTGCAGCCAGATGGTTGAATTGCAGAACTTTGTACATTGTAAAAACATAAATATTTATACAAACATAAAACGTATTAAGACATATCACGCAGTGATTGAATTTTCTAAATAAATCAGTGTACACATATATATACAAATCAATACAATTCATACAATTCGCTTAACATTCTATTCCACATCATCATAGGGCTGGAGGGAAATATAGAAGAGAGGTAGGGAGGATAATAGTGCAGACAGCACGGGAGATCCAGGAAAAGTATGAGATAGAGACAGACAGAGAGGGAGAGAAAGAGAGAAAGGGAGAGAGGGAGAGAGAAAGAGAGACAAAGCGAGATATATATATATATATATATATAAAAGATAATGCTGAGGATGAGAGTGTATATCAGACATATCGAAAATAAGGTAAAAAGTACAATTTCGACAGAGAGAATACTGGTTGTAAAAATTAATGAATTACATTTTATTGGTGAGTTATGGATAACATATATTGTAAATTGATCGGTAGGTATGCAATCAGATGAGAGACATGAAATATGGTAATTTTGAGATTTGTCTTGTAATAAATATGTGGTAAATATGTTTCAATCATTACAAAAGTAATCCTGTATTTTAGGAGTATCATCATCTTCATTTACCTTACCATATCGGTAAGGTGAATATGAAGAGTTTCATTCCAAAAGGAGCTAAATCCACTTTGGGTACTTCAGAGTAAATCGCCTTTAAAAAAATGTTTTTCCACTTTCCCTTTAGCCGTGTACCTTTATGTTGTTATATATGTTAAAGGTGTCACCTGGACCAATAATATATGATAAGAAAAAAAATTACCACTTTTTTCTGATTTGTACTAAATTTTTAGATTTTTTTATTTTCGTGGATTTAGCTCTTTTTGGAATGAAACATGTTATTGTACCTTAAACAATTCATACTTTCTCAATAAAGTCACTGAAATTTTATTTAAATTTAGCATCCACGTTTCATTCCAAAAGGAGCTAAATCCATAAAAATCTAAAAATTTGATAAAAATCAGAAATAACTGGTATATTTGTTTTCTTATCATATTTTATTGGTCCAGGGCGACACCTTTAACATATATAAAAACATGAAGGTACATGACTAAAGGGAAAGTAGAGAAATTAAAAAGGTGAATTACTCAGAAGTTTACAAAGTGGATTTAGCTCATTATGGAATGAAACATAATATTGTACCTAAATTTTTTCATACAATCTGGTGAATTTTAGAATGTGATGTTGTCCCCATGTAGGAAATCATTATTTTAAGACAAAAACTCAATTTTGATAAAATATGGATTTAGCTCCTTTCGGAATCAGGCTCTTGATATGATGATGATGATTTGCTACTGCAACTACAACAAATAATAATGTCATATTAATATTAAAAGAAGAACATTATAGCACAGAATAATAATTTAAACAAATAATAAGACTAATAATGAAAATAATGGTAGTGATAATCAAAATAATAATAATAATAATACTATTAATAATAAACCACGTACTTGAATAATGTGTTCTTGATCCGCAGGTCTGGTTGATATTTCCTGTGCAAGGTGAGTTACATTGTGTGTCCTCTGATTGCTGGATCGTTGGAAGGCCATCACTACAAAAGCAAGTGCTTTCTGATATCGCTGCATATGATCGTTCATCTATGCTACACTTGTCCTTACATTCATCCAAGCTTTGTGACATATACTCGGTGGTGAAGAGACCTTGTAGGTGCTTTCCGGATGGGTAGCAGCCCATAAAACCCGGACCTACATTATCGAAAACAAATGTAAAACTTTAGAATTTCATAGTCATGGAATCGGACAATTGGTAAAGTTTAAATATGATGAGCTAATGAAAAGATGTGATAGAAAAATATATATGTTGAGGAAACTTAAGAAATTTAATTTACTTTTAAATGATTTAGTAATAATCTACACAGGTTATATACGACCAGTATTAGAATATTGCGCCCCAGTGTTTCATAGTG
Organism: Strongylocentrotus droebachiensis; assembly: GCA_035222895.1. NCBI lineage: Eukaryota > Metazoa > Echinodermata > Echinoidea > Camarodonta > Strongylocentrotidae > Strongylocentrotus > Strongylocentrotus droebachiensis. The sequence continues at coordinate 100,898 of JAVYIG010003098.1, forward strand.
GTCTTACATCTGAACAGAAAAACAGTCTCGAACGAATACAACGGAGGATTTGCAAAATTATTTTAGGATCTAATTTTATGTCATATTCACATGTATGTCAACTATGCAATTTAAGTACACTTGAGGAAAGAAGACTAGTACTGTGTAGAAAATTTGCAAAATCTTTAGCAATTCACCCAGCATGCCAGAACTGGCTACCTTCAAAAAAAGAAATTAGAATATCATTAAGTCAGGTTCCTACATATCATAATTCAAATGCAAAACCAATCGCTTCCAAGCAGCCCTTTACCATATTTGATCAATCTAATTAACCATAATTAAATGCTTTTTTTAAGTAGATGTTAAATTTCAAACACAGTACTAGTATTCACCTCAGTCGTCTTTAGTCTTAAAATCTAATGTATTCATTCTAAACGAGAGTATACAATTTTCTTTTGTTATTCTTAACGTGTTATGTCATTTTGAATGTATTTTTAACAATCTTGTTAACGTGTCAATATTTAAAAATGCGATATATCACTTTATTATGTCAACATGTAAACATAAATATTCTAGCTTCTGCTGCTTTTCATGTAATATGACAATTATGATGAATGTATTTTGAAATTACATAATAAACCATTATTGAATTGAATGAATTGAAAAATATGGTAAGGAAAACTGACGTTTTAAATCGAACTCTCCGATGCAATATCTCTCAAGACGTTAAATTCACAAAGACTCTTAGAAAGCACACTCTCGTTTTGAAATGTTCGGACGTTGCAATGACATAATACACAATACAAATTTTTATTTTGTAGTCAATACAATAGGTTTTTGAAATTGCCCTTGAGTTGATTATTCGAGAAAATGCAATTCTTGCAGATTATTATTATTATTATTATTTAGTTTTTATTTAGTTTTTTTTCTTCACTTTAACTGCATATAAAAATAATTTACAAAGTAACGCGTATACAAGGTAACAAAACAAACAAAAATATATTCGATAGATAGGTGGTACTAAAACCATATAAACGATTTTATGCATTTCATCAAATACAAATGATGCTAACTTAATCTACGGTAATGAGGAGGATTCTTAATCCAAATGCAAGTAAGCTTTTTTCGGCGGCGGGTTAAAAGTGGGTGTATTGACTAAAATTACAGAGGATGTTTTAGTATAATGCTAAACAACATAGTCGATAATAAATCGGAATTTTTAATAGATTCATATATATTAATTAGAAACATAAAAACCATAACCAAAAGTTTATTCATCAAAATGCTGAGATGTTCGCTCGTTAAAGTATTTACAAAGTGCGAAAATAAGGAAGGGTGTGCGTTTCAGAGACATCACGATAACAATTTGTAAAGGGTATGCGTGGGCGTGCCTGGTACCTTTGAGTGTGTTTGTGTGCGCGGGATTGTGTGTGCGTGTGCGTGTATGTGTGCGCAATATTTGATGTTATGTACTTGCCATGATAATGACATTGTACGTGTATCTATCTTTATACCTTAAAACTTACCATGCTGAGCTAAGATAATCGCCACTGAAATGATCAACAGCAGAATCCAGGCTCCGTAAATTGCAAACATCATCTTCCTACTTGATCAGTCCACAATCAATTGCAGACTCTATCCTCTATTTTATCTACGTCTTATTTACAAGGCATCGCAGGAAATAATGTCACTCTCGACTAGGTCCTGTTTATTCTCCTGGTGTAATGTCCTGTGACAAATTGATATTCAAAAGCAAAATCTAAACGATCTAGCTAAAATGTTCGAAAATGAATTATCTTGCACTGATGTATAATCAATCACTATGGTGTGATTTAAATTATAGAAACCGGTTGGGAATTTTTGAGAGCCACTTTCAAAACTACTACCAGGAAATCATTAACATGGTATAGATGGTAAACAATATCGAACCAATGCCTATTATCCCTTCTTTTCTTACCGTGAGAAAAGAATGGATAGGCATTAGTTCGATACTTGATGGGCCATCAAGTTACCATACTACAGAGTGAGTCAGAAAAAATGTCCCACTTTTAAAAAGTTGTATTATTTGAAGTATGAATATTTAATCATGGGTTTTATGATATGTCTTGATAGAGTAATCCTGCCAGTACATGTAGGTACCATTTTTATTTGAATATCTGAATGCATGGCTGAACATCAGACAATCTTTACAAGACTGCCAGATCTGCACGTCCCCCCCCCCCCCCCCCCCCCCGAGTCCGCGCCTGTCTGGGATATGAGACGTGAACCCTTACAAAGTTGAACGAAGACCCACGCATGCCAGATGACCGATGTGTCAGTCCCATGTGCTGTCTAACTAGTGAACCCTAAAAATGTTGTCACAAGGTGTACGAGACAGACATGTCGAGGTAACGGGCTGTAGGTCACGTGGCTATTGATCTCGTGTGATTTATAGCCCTTCCCCAACCATGCTTTATAAATCATGCATTTGTGTAGGACTAATGGAATATCATCTAGCAAAGTATTATATTGTTGGAGTATGCATCTGTTTCCTCATGAAAGAGTTTGTTTTCCTTCTCATTCTTAAACACTTACCACTTGTTTCGCATGACACGTCGGCGACCATAATCATGGAAATTGGGAGGCGGGGGAGATTATTTGAGGGGAAATTCTCCCGTTCAGAGGCTTTTGCTTAATACGTCACAATCGAAAAACCTTTCAACAAGCCATGGCTTGTGCAATGAGGAAGTGAGCACTACAAAACAAGATGATCTGTAATTTGACTTTACGAAAGTGAAATACCTTTAATATTGGCAACATGCGGTTTAAATGTCTAACACGTATCTCATGGATAGACTGTTCATGTACATACATTATACATGTATATTCAATCCAATCCGATATGTATTTGGTATTGCGCCTTTTCCTTGGACTTACATAGTGCTGAACACATCATTCTGCATAGCGTCATAGGAGATTCATGGAGTCTTTGAGGATCAATATGAAACTAAACGATGGATAAATATTCAAAACATTTCATTACTAGAACAGCATGTTCTAACCAGTTCGATTCCTCTGAAGTACTGCTCTATTAACAAGAGTGTTTGTTCAGAGACACGGGTCTAAAACATCTCTATTATGCTTCTAAAGGGGTTGGCAAATATTTGTTTGTCTAACAAATGCTGACAGCCAAGAAACCGGGACAAAATAAAGTCAAAACTAACAAAACAATCAACAAAGTGTAATAAATCAATAAACTAACTACCGGTTACCAAGCAACCAACAAAGCCACCATCCACGAAACCAAACAAAGAAAGTCAACCAAAGAAAATCAAAATAATCAACAAAGTGTAATAAATCAATTAACCAACTACCCGGTTACCAAGCAACTGACAAAGCCACTATACACGAAACCAAATAATCAGTCAACCAGCCAACCACCCGACCAATCAATCAATCAACCAATCAACCAACTATACACCAACCAATAATCCAACTAACAATCCACAAATCAGTCAACCAACCAACCGAACAACTAACCAACCAACCGGCCAATCAACCAACCACGCAACTAACCAACAATCATTCCACCAAACAGTCGACAAGTCAACCAATTAACCAACTATAAACCAACCAATCATCTAACCAACCAACCAATAAATTAACCAATCAAGCAAACAGCAAACATCAAACAAGTCAACCAATTAAACAATAATTATAATCGACTTAATACCATCCAACCATCCTACCAACCTACCGCACAACAAACAACTTACTTATCAACTAAACCAACCTATCAACAAAAGAACTGACCAGCCAATCCACAAATTAATTAAGTTGAACCAATCAAGCAATTAACCAAGTGGTACAAACCAAAAACCATTCAACCAATTAACAAAGTTGAACCAAATAACAAACTAATCAACCAAGTTGAGCCAATCAACAAACCAATCAACCAACTGACCAATCAGCATGATCATCAAAGTGGGTGCAACATGATCGCAACATTTTGTACCCCCAAATGCCATATTGACCACATAAAGAAGCACACAAGTATCGTTTTTATTTGTAATATGTGCATTTTTTCATTTAATACCATGATATACGCAAATATGATGGACATTTCTATTGAAAAAGAAGAAATGTTAGCACCAGAAGTTTATCATAGACTTTATAAACATGAAACACAAAAACAGATATTGGGAATATTTAAATTGATTGAGATTACAATTTAAAAGAGATTAATGTTTAAATCGTATTTCCATTTCTTTTATAATCCATTAAATCACCGGTCTCGACATTTTTCTTCTATTTTGCTACGATATATTTTGTTTTTCCCTCATGCAGGTGCTCAGTGCAGCTACGAACCTGAATAACGACATTATTATCGAAAATAATATCGCTAGTGATATTCGTTTGTCTCGCAATGTGGTCAATAAGGAATCTAAAAGTTCACGACGTTTCGTGTGCATCTGCAACACTTCATCTGGTGATAATAACTACTGTAAGCAAGGGTCTTTTATACTCTACGGGAGGACCGGCGGAGCGGTCCATAATTCGATCGATAATTGGAACAATAACGCACAATGCCTATTGGTCGACGCACACGGTGATCGACCAATCATGCACCAGGCCGCTGGATTCGGCCGCTGGTTCGGCTAATGCACCAGGCCTATTGGCCGACGCATACGGTACTCAACCAATCAACGGGCCGCTGGCTCGGACCGTCTGCTGAATGGAATCGACCGGTGTTGGCTGGCAGGACGGCGAGTGTCATGGCGGCGTATCGTCCGCATCCAAAATTCGGGGATATCGATCCCGTTGTCTCTGTTGAAATTATTAGGATTGAGACGGATATTGATAGCTTCTTTCACCCTCCGTGTATACCAATGCCGTTCCTGGGAAAGAATCACTGAGCATAAGAGGTACGTCAGTTGGTAAAGTTTGGTAAAGTTTGGTAAAAAATTATATCGAACAATGAAGAAGAGAAGGATGTGCATTTAAAGATTGTGTTTTGTATACGAAACAAATATGTATGATTAAAATGAGGTCACAACCTGTCGAAATATCTATGGTCAGAAAGAAGCATGAAGTGAGACACTCTGCGAAATTTGTGGTGGAGAGCGGGAAGGGCAAAACCAATTTTTCATGGAAGTCTGATATCACTAGAAACCTCTTTATGATAATGAAACCAGAAACACAGGCGTACTAGGCGTGGGTGGGTTGGGTTGGGTTGGGGGGGGGGGGGGGTAAAGCCTGAAAGGAGAATGGAAAAGGTTGGAAATGTTGTCCGATTTGGATAAATTTTGCATGTATATAAAGAAGTCTTGTAAATGAAATAAATTAAGTATGAAAGCCAAACATTTTCATCCAGCCAAGAAATTTTCCTTTGAAGTGACCAATTTGCAACTCTCAATTTTGTTCGCTGTGCAACTCTGTTTTTACATCCGGGACTTGTGTGACGTACGAGGGAAGACCTGCCGCTAATAAGCCAATTCATAGTTGCAGTCTGAGCATGAGCAGATAAAGGTCATTGCAGACCAAATTGTGAAATACACGGAGACAAAATACTGGATACGTGCTCCTGAAAGTTATGTAATTATTATTCATTTATGCACAAGCAGTGCACCTCATGATACATTGATGGAAGTATTCTTTGAAAAGGGGAAACAAAGGAAAAGCACAATATCTAACTGCGGCGAGCGCACTGCATAATATTATGATGGGATCTTCCCGCTTACATCACAGCCCTGAGACCGAAAACGTTCGCCTTTACATTCTCGCTTCGAGTCGCTCGTGGAGGCTTGTTTAAATTGTTTTTTTTTTTTAGTGTCAGTGGTGTTTTCAAATCATTGATTGAATTGAATCTTGTTTATGAAGTGTTAAACTGGTATAATATTCTAAATTTGTTAAATTTCATTGATTGTAATGTTTTTCGTCTCCACCCTCCTTTAAGGAAATTTGAAATTACCAGTACGTTAACCTCATATTTCGATTTTTTTTTCTTCTCCATACCTCTAGATTAGCTAGATCACCTCGTATATGTGTTTCGGCTGGCCCGACAGAGGATATATCTCGTACTGTGGAATGAAAACGCATAGGAAAATACTGAAGGACCTCTAATCAAGCTGTATTTTAGTAGTAGGAATATACTGCCAAGCTATTTTGGACTAAGGAGTAGGAAGACATAGGCTCTGAGCCATGTCGTGGAAATGGAAAACATGACAATAATGAAGACGCTGCTTTGGATGATGGAGGAGCCAAGCTCTTTGAACTTTTACGAATCAGAGCGCTGGCAGATGAGCGTGGAATGGTGCTAAAGAAAACATTCACATAATGGGTAAACTCTCATTTACAAAGAATAAGATGTCGCATTGTGGATCTATATACAGATTTATAAGATGGACGTATGCTAATCAAGCTCCTAGAAGTTTTATCAGGAGACAAACTGCCCAAACCCACGAAAGGCAAGATGCGCATTGACTGTTTAGAGAACGTAGACAAGGCCTGGATGATGGAGGAGCCAAGTTGTTAGAACATTCTCGAATCAGAGCGCTGGCAGATGAGCGTGGAATGGTGCAGAAGAAAAAATTCACAAAATGGGTAAACTCTCATTTACAAAGAATAGGATGTCGCTTTGGATGATGGAGGAGCCAAGCTGTTAGAACGTTCTCGAATCAGAGCGCTGGCAGATGAGCGTGGAATGGTGCAGAAGAAAACATTCACCAAATAGGTAAACTCTCATTTACAAAGAATAGGATGTCGCTTTGGATGATGGAGGAGCCAAGCTGTTAGAACGTTCTCGAATCAGAGCGCTGGCAGATGAGCGTGGAATGGTGCAGAAGAAAACATTCACAAAATGGGTAAACTCTCATTTACAAAAAATAGGATGTCGCTTTGGATGATGGAGGAGCCAAGCTGTTAGAACGTTCTCGAATCAGAACGCTGGCAGATGAGCGTGGAATGGTGCAGAAGAAAACATTCACCAAATAGGTAAACTCTCATTTACAAAGAATAGGATGTCGCTTTGGATGATGGAGTTGCCAAGCTGTTAGAACGTTCTCGAATCAGAGCGCTGGCAGATGAGCGTGGAATGGTGCAGAAGAAAACATTCACAAAATGGGTAAACTCTCATTTACAAAGAATAGGATGTCGCTTTGGATGATGGAGGAGCCAAGCTGTTAGAACGTTCTCGAATCAGAGCGCTGGCAGATGAGAGTGGAATGGTGCAGAAGAAAACATTCACAAAATGGGTAAACTCTCATTTACAAAGAATAGGATGTCGCTTTGGATGATGAAGGAGCCAAGCTGTTAGAACGTTCTCGAATCAGAGCGCTGGCAGATGAGCGTGGAATGGTGCAGAAGAAAACATTCACAAAATGGGTAACCTCTCATTTACAAAGAATAGGATGTCGCTTTGGATGATGGAGGAGCCAAGCTGTTAGAACGTTCTCGAATCAGAGCGCTGGCAGATGAGCGTGGAATGGTGCAGAAGAAAACATTCACAAAACGGGTAAACGCTCATTTACAAAGAATAGGATGTCGCTTTGGATGATGGAGGAGCCAAGCTGTTATAACGTTCTCGAATCAGAGCGCTGGCAGATGAGCGTGGAATGGTGCAGAAGAAAACATTCACAAAATGGGTAAACTCTCATTTACAAAGAATAGGATGTCGCTTTGGATGATGGAGGAGCCAAGCTGTTAGAACGTTCTCGAATCAGAGCGCTGGCAGATGAGCGTGGAATGGTGCAGAAGAAAACATTCACAAAACGGGTCAACTCTCATTTACAAAGAATAGGATGTCGCTTTGGATGATGGAGGAGCCAAGCTGTTATAACGTTCTCGAATCAGAGCGCTGGCAGATGAGCGTGGAATGGTGCAGAAGAAAACATTCACAAAATGGGTAACCTCTCATTTACAAAGAATAGGATGTCGCTTTGGATGATGGAGGAGCCAAGCTGTTAGAACGTTCTCGAATCAGAGCGCTGGCAGATGAGCGTGGAATGGTGCAGAAGAAAACATTCACAAAATGGGTAACCTCTCATTTACAAAGAATAGGATGTCGCTTTGGATGATGGAGGAGCCAAGCTGTTAGAACGTTCTCGAATCAGAGCGCTGGCAGATGAGCGTGGAATGGTGCAGAAGAAAACATTCACAAAATGGGTAAACTCTCATTTACAAAGAATAGGATGTCGCTTTGGATGATAGAGGAGCCAAGCTGTTAGAACGTTCTCGAATCAGAGCGCTGGCAGATGAGCGTGGAATGGTGCAGAAGAAAACATTCACAAAATGGGTAAACTCTCATTTACAAAGAATAGGATGTCGCTTTGGATGATGGAGGAGCCAAGCTGTTAGAACGTTCTCGAATCAGAGCGCTGGCAGATGAGCGTGGAATGGTGCAGAAGAAAACATTCACAAAACGGGTAAACTCTCATTTACAAAGAATAGGATGTCGCTTTGGATGATGGAGGAGCCAAGCTGTTATAACGTTCTCGAATCAGAGCGCTGGCAGATGAGCGTGGAATGGTGCAGAAGAAAACATTCACAAAATGGGTAAACTCTCATTTACAAAGAATAGGATGTCGCTTTGGATGATGGAGGAGCCAAGTTGTTAGAACGTTCTCGAATCAGAACGCTGGCAGATGAGCGTGGAATGGTGCAGAAGAAAACATTCACAAAATAGGTAAACTCTCATTTACAAAGAAAAGGATGTCGCTTTGGATGATGGAGGAGTCAAGCTGTTAGAACGTTCTCGAATCAGAGCGCTGGCAGATGAGCGTGGAATGGTGCAGAAGAAAACATTCACAAAATAGGTAAACTTTCATTTACAAAAAATAGGATGTCGCTTTGGATGATGGAGGAGCCAAGTTGTTAGAACGTTTTCGAATCAGAGCGCTGGCAGATGAGCGTGGAATGGTGCAGAAGAAAACATTCACAAAATGGGTAAACTCTCATTTACAAAGAATAGGATGTCGCTTTGGATGATGGAGGAGCCAAGCTGTTAGAACGTTCTCGAATCAGAGCGCTGGCAGATGAGAGTGGAATGGTGCAGAAGAAAACATTCACAAAATGGGTAAACTCTCATTTACAAAGAATAGGATGTCGCTTTGGATGATGGAGGAGCCAAGCTGTTAGAACGTTCTCGAATCAGAGCACTGGCAGATGAGCGTGGAATGGTGCAGAAGAAAACATTCACAAAATGGGTAAACTCTCATTTACAAAGACTAGGATGTCGCTTTGGATGATGGAGGAGCCAAGCTGTTAGAACGTTCTCGAATCAGAGCGCTGGCAGATGAGCGTGGAATGGTGCAGAAGACACATTCACAAAATGGGTAAACTCTCATTTACAAAGAATGGGATGTCGCTTTGGATGATGGAGGAGCCAAGCTGTTAGAACGTTCTCGAATCAGAGCGCTGGCAGATGAGCGTGGAATGGTGCAGAAGAAAACATTCACAAAATGGGTAAACTCTCATTTACAAAGAGTAGGATGTCGCATTGTGGATCTATGTACAGATTTATAGGATGGACGTATGCTAATCAAGCTCCTAGAAGTTTTATCAGGAGACAAACTGCCCAAATCCACGAAAGGCAAGATGCGCATTCACTGTTTAGAGAGACAAGGCCCTGCAATTCCTGGTAGAGAAGCTAGTACATTTAGATAACATGTGATGCCATGGCATCGTAGATAGCAACCACATATTGACCCTCGGTCTCATCTGGACCATCATCATTAGATTCCAGAATCAAGACATTCATTTTGAAGATGGAGACAACACGGAGACGTGATCGGCTAAAGATGCCCTCCTCCTCTGGTGCCAAATGAAAACAGCCGGCTAATCCAATGTGGACATCCACAACTTCACCACAAGCTGGTGAGATGGGCTGGCCTTCAATGCCCGTGTACACAAGCACAGGTCGGACCTCATCGACTAGAACAAACTGACCAAAGTACAACCCGTTTAGAATCTCAACAACGTCTTCAATGTTGCTGAACAGAAGCTGGGGCTCATGAAGCTCCTAGACCCTGAATATATTTTTGTGGACCACCCAGACGAGAAGTCTATCATCATCTATGTGGTGACCTACTATCACTACTTCTCCAAGATGAAGGCTAAGACCGTGTCCGGTAAGCGTATCGGCAAGGTCATTAACGGTACCATCGACAACGACGAGCTCATCACCGAGTACGATAAGGTTACGTCGGATCTCTTGGAGTGGATCAGGCAGACCGTCGAGATCCTGAATGACCACGACTTTGCCAAATCGTTGCAAGGTGTTCAGTAGCAGCTTCTCTCATTCAACACCTAATGAATAGAGGAGAAACCTCCCTAATTCATTAAAAAGGGCATCCTTGAAGTGATGTTGTTCACCATTCAGAGTACGATGAGAGCTAACAACCATAAACCCTTCATGCCTAAGGAAGGCAAGCTAGTGCATGAAATCAACAAGGCATGGGAGAACTTGGAGAAATCTGAGCATGGCCGTGAGCTGGCGCTGCGCCAGGATTTGATCTGCTAGGAGAAGCTGGAGCAGCTAGCCGCTCGCTTTGACAGAAAGGCAGTCATGCGTGAGACCTTGCAGAGTGAGAACCAACGACTTGTAGCCCGGGACAACTTCGGCTTTGACCTGCCTGTCGTAGAGGCTGCTGCCAAGAAGCATGAGGCCATCGAGACTGACATCAAGAACTGGAAGAGAAGTGGTTTCATGACATTGAAACGAATAATGCAAGGAAAAACAACATCCTACGTATGTGGGACTACCTGATAGAGCTGCTGAAGGTCCCACGTGTCAGACTCCAGCTAACCCTCGACTCCATGGAAGAAAAATAAGGTGCTGCTGTTATCGGAGGACTACGGCAAGCACTTGATGGGGTAGAGGATCTTATACAGAAACACAACATGCTGGAATCCGACACTGTGGTGTACGGTGAGCAAGTCAGCAACATCAACAACCAGGCTGCCAAGTATATGAACCCCAATGGACCAGATGGTTCAGGGTACCTGCCAGTCGTTCCTCAGATCGTCGGAAGTCGCATGAACCACGTAGAAGAGCGTCTATTGGGGAAAACGAGTATGGTAAAACCGGTCACTCAAAGATTTTTACTTTTTTGAGGTACTTCTTGATCATTTTGAAGCGCAATTTTTTTTAGGGCTTCAATATTACACCATATCACAGACACTGATAACACTTAGGGCCGTGTATCTCAGATTTAACATTGTTAAACGATCCCTTTAACAAACACAAGGCTTTGGAGAGCGAGCGATCGGGTCGTGACGCACAACTGGAGAGCAACATCCGGGTGGGCGAAGACCTGATCGCAGAGAAAAACTTTGGAGCACCAAAGATTCAGGACCGCATCACCAATGTCAAGAACATGTGGAAGAGGCTACAGGAGCTGTCTGATCAGAGGAAAGCTCGTCTCATTGAGGCTGTTGACCTCTACCAGTTATTTGCTGATGTTGATGATATCGACACCTGGATGCTGGATACCCTCCGTCTCGTTTCCAGCGAGGACGTCGGAAGGGATGAAGCCAGCGCCGAATCTCTACTCAAGAAACATATGGAGGTAACAGAAGAATTGCAGAACTATGAGACAATCATTGATTGTCTGCGAAGGCAAGCAGCAGAGCTGGGAAAACAGGACCGAGATTCTCCAGAGGTGCAGACTCGTCTTGGGACCATCGTTCTACGTTACAAGGAGCTTCTGGAGCTTGCCAAGCTTCTCAATCAACGTCTCCTGGATGCTCTTTCCCTGTACAAACTCTTCAACGAGGTTGACGCTGTCGAGGCCTGGATAGATGAGAAGGAGCACCCATTGAATGCTCTGATCTCTGCTGAGGACCTGAAATCCAACGAGGTCATCCTTGCACGCTTTAACCGCCTGGAGGGGGGGGGGGGGTGGGGGTGGGAGAGGTAGAAGTCAACGGGGTCAAGGTAGAATTAGTCAACCAGCTGGCCAGACAGCTGCTAGCCGTAGAGCATCCCAACTCAACAGAGATCACTACAAAACAGAACCAGCTCAACTCAAGATGGGCCGATCTACGTGTCCTGCTGCAGCAGAAGCAGCATGCCGTCATGGCAGTCACAGAGGTACAGACCTACCACATCGAATGCCAGGAGACCACCCAATGGATAAGGGACAAAGCTCGTCTCATCCAGACCACCGAAGAGCTCGGCAATGACCTGGGAGGCATCATTGCACTCCAGCGCAGGCTAAGCTTTCGAGGCTAAGCTTGAATCCCTTAATAACGAGGCACAGAGGAGGCAACAGAACTCATCAAGAAGAGATACGATGAGATCATAATTGTATGGCTTGAACTCAAGGAACTGCTGAAATCTCGCGAAGCGGCTCTGGCTGAGGCCGGTGACCTCCAACCAGTATTGCGCGACCTGGATGACTTCCTGGCTTGCCTGTCCACGAACATGACCACAGTGGCTTCACAAGAGACCCCAGATTCCCTGGCTGAGACTGAGAAGTACCTCAACAAACATGCTGCCATCAAGGATGAGATTGAAGGCTATGAAGACAAGACAAGCCAGAGATCGAAGAGGAGGTCCAAGCCAAGTTTGCAGACCTGGAGCAGCAATGGAACGAGCTAGAGAACACCACCAAGACCAAGGGCAAGACCCTCTTCGAAGCCGACAGCCAGCAGCTCTTCACCGGCGCATGTGATGACATGGAACAGAAGATTATTGACTTGGAGACTGAGCTGTGTCATGCTGATGCTGCTGATGACCCGATCTCAGTCAACAACTTGCTCAAGAAACAACAGGTCTACGAACAGTTCCTGTTGATTAAGCAAGAGGAGGTTGACAGCTTGCAATGCCATGTATCATCACTAGAGAATGTCGAACACATAGAGAAGGTAACAGCCAAGAAGGAACGCATGGCCCAGCGCTTCCGCAACCTGTCAGATCCCATCAAGAAGAGGTGAGGGGTACTGGAGGCGCAGCGGCAGGGTTACTAGGTTCTCAGGGATCTAGATGATGGGAAGATCTGGGTCCAGGAGAAACTGTCCCTGGTCACTTCCCACGATGTGGGCAACAACTTACAGGCAGTAAAGACCCTGCATAAGAAGAACAACACTCTCAATGCCTAGGTGGACGGCCATGTTCCTCGGGTGGAGGAGGTGATCGAGCGGGGTAAGGCCATGATTGAGCAGGGTCATCATCAGTCAGAGTACATTAAGGTCAGCATCACAGAGCTGGGGGAAACACGTCATCATGCTCAAGTCGGCCATCGCAGGGAGGAAAGATAAGCTGGTCGACTCAAATAAGGCACAACAGTACTACTTCAATGCAGCAGAGGCTGAGGCCTGGATGAGTGAACAGGAGCTGTACATGATGGATGAAGAGCGCTGGAACTCATTGATACAAGGACCAAGGTGTTGGCTGCCTCGCATGAGCTACACAATTTCTACTCCGATGCTAAGGATGTTCTTGCTCATATACAGGAGAAGCAACAGGAGTTGTCTGAGGAGCTAGGCAAGGATCAGCAGTCGGAAGCCAACTTACAGAGGAAACATATCTCTTTCCAGAGTGATCTCCCTGTTCTTGGCCAACAGGTCAACGATGTTCACGAGGAGGCTGGCCGTCTTCGTGCCGCCTATGCTGGTGACAAGGCCAGGGAGATTGACAACCGAGAACACGAGGTGGTGGATGCATGGAACAACCTGAACTCATCTATCAAGTTCCGCTGTGTCAGACTAGACCAGACCGATGAGCTCTTCAGATTCCTCAACCTTGTGAGAACGCTCATGATGTGGACGGAGGACATCTTCCTTCAGATCATCAACCAGGACAAGACCAGGGATATATCCGGTGTTCAGCTTCTGATGCACGGTCATCAGAACTTCAAGGCAGAGATTGACACTGGGGATGGTAACTTCACAGAACGCCAGTGATGTTTGCCCGTGATGCCCATGCTGCTGAAGCCTGGCTGATGAGCCAAGAACAATACCTGAAAAGTGATGATTATGGGGACTCTCTGGATGAGGTGGAGAAATTGATCAAGAGGCACAAGGCCTTTGAGAAGGCCCTCTATTGCCAGGAAGAGAGATTCACCGCGCTTGAGAAACTCACACCATTTGAGTTGAGAGAGCTACGCAAACGTAAAGACAAGGACCGTCGTAATGCCGGTGAAAATTCTCCACGTATGAAAGAATCACCATCTCTCAAGCACAAGATTGTTGATGACTTCATGTATGCGGAGAGGGAGAATGAGCAAAGCGCAATGGAGGAGGCCGAGGAGGAGCAACAACAGCAGGAACAGGCAGAGATAAGGCAAGCTGCCACCAAGTACGTTGAAGAAGTCCAAGAGATGGTTAGCCAGGAGGCTCAAAGGGAGGTGCACGCCATTGCGGTAGACGGTGCAGAGGGTCAAACCGACGATGAACCCATGAACGGAGAGGAGGAACCGGCACCTGGTATGGTACAAGCAGGAGCGTTCAGTGGTAGCAATGAGGCCGAAGGATACCTCGTGAGGAAGCACCAATTCGAGCAGGGAGGCAAGAAGGCTTCCAACAGATATTGCAACCATGTTTATGGAATCACCAATGGCCAATCACTGTCATTCTACAAGGATGCTAAGAACAGGCTGAAGGAGATCACATTCAACAACGAGCATCCTATCAATCTCAGTGGGGCTACTGCTGAATATGCCGAAGACTACACCAATAAGAAGCATGTTTTCAGGCTCAAGTTGGTTGATGGGTCTGAGTATCTATTCCAATCTAAGGACAGTGAACAACTAGGCTACTGGTTAAACCAGTTATCTCTAGTACCGGTGAATCCGCCTCTAAGGAACAGAAGCGAGCCCACACCCTCCCAGCGGACTCCACCTCACCAGGGGGCAAGAGGGCAAAAGGGAAGGGGCCTCTTTACCCTCAAGCGCAAGTTAGAGCCCCGCGAGGGGGTCAGATAATCAATGGTGACCACCCCCTCACTCTCCTACGTTCCTCTTGTATAGCCCCCCCCCCCCCCCCCCCCCCGTACATCATGACAATTGTTCAAGTACTATTATGGTTTATCATGGATTGATATTGAATCAGTCAACAATAAAGCTTGCTTGATAAGATGAAAATAAGAGGTCACACTTTAAAAAACCTGAAATAGTTGCCAGTAGTAAATGTATAATAAAGTATCTCGGTGAAGTATGTAATTCATCTACTCATCCCTACTTATGCGACTTTTATGAAGGTCTTTTTACTTTTTACATGTTAAAAATTTATGTAGACTGTGTATACAAATCAAAGAAAATTGTAATAATCATTATGAAATTAACTTTAAGACATTGCAAATGCCCAAAGTGTATAAACTGGATAAATAATACATTTCTAACAGAATTAATCAACATTAATAGATCATAATTCTTCGTTAATCAAGTTTCTCTACACCAAAACCTAATACAAATTCATTAGCGCCCAAATTCCCGACTACAATAGTCACACTCCAAGGCCCAATTGACTGTACACGCAGATGCATTCTACACGTACCTGTACAGGCATAGCCTACGCATCCAATTCATATACGGGTAATCTACTTGTACAAGTCACACCCTCTTAACATTACGTAACATCTTTCTCGCCTTAAATTACCCATTCTGTAAACAAATATGTTTTTTGAACATATTCATAAGCCTTATAATTATACTTATTCGTTTAAAAAAGAAGGTTGAGTTCTGGGAAGAGGTGAACAAAAAATTGTGAGCGTTATCATTGTTATTATGCAAGGTTGGAAGAACATCAGATAAAACATGTTCCCTGAAAAGTATGGCTCTTCAAATGCCTTCATATTCTAAATATGGCATGTAACGTCGTAAAAATCAGGACGGATTTTTACGCCACGTGTTCGTGTAGTCCCATATAAATCCTTCTGTGTACAGTGCCTGTAACTTTACCAAGACTTGGCCAAATTTCTTATCATTTTGATGATTCTAGAACCTTGCCATACACACACATACTTATATGCCAGATGAACAACCTGTTTTGATCGATTCCACACTGTTTCCGTCACAATGCAATCGCATGACAAGAACTCAACTTTATCTTTAAACCAGGATATGAACAAAACATAGTAGAATTTTTAATCAAATATAACAATTCAAACACACATAAAACTAAGACTTGATTTACCTATAGGCGGGTGGAAGAGGGGTGAAGGTCACGGTTCTAAAGCCTGCCACCAACGACCTTCTTACATATACAAGAATAAATAGCCCTTGTAACGGTGTAATATCATATTTAATAGGGCCTTTTGGATTTGTGTGGACTGATACGTGTGACGTCCATTCAAGGCAGTGAATTAAAAGGACGTCGACCGCAGCAATCCAGATTGTCTGTGTGCAAATCTAAAAGTCCCTATTGTATGGTTTGCTGGCTCCACTCAACACTGCATTTGGGTAAGGGAGCAACCGAGCGAAATTATGCCATCTTACTTCCATCACAAGAAAACTGGGTGGAAAGGTATGTTAAGAATTCAATCGAGTTCTTTCACTGAGAAGCACGCGTGATGTCTAGCCTTTGGAAGTTGTTGTCGTGGCAGTAAAGCTCGCCTTGACTTTGGACCTGCTCCGTCCATTACTGCATACCCTTCTTGGTCGACGTTGATACTTCTCTTTACGTGCCGTCTGCTAGCCATCTCAGCTGTAGAACAATTCTGTATTCTGTAACCTTGTGTTTACAACCCCTTCTCCGATACACATTGTATCCTTTATTGCCTATCTCAAACCACAGGTCTGGTTAATATTCCCTGTGCAAGGTGAGTTACATTGTGTGTCCTCTGATTGCTGGATCGTTGGAAGGCCATCACTACAAAAGCAAGTGCTTTCTGATATCGCTGCATATGATCTTCCATCTATGCTACACTTGTCCTTACATTCATCCAAGCTTTGTGACATATACTCGGTTGTGAAGAGACCTTGTAGGTGCTTTCCAGATGGGTAGCATCCCATAAAACCCGGACCTACATTATCAAAAACAAATGAAAAACTTTAGAATTTCATAGTCATGAAATCGGACAGTTGTTCTAGAATAAATATGGTGAGGTAAACTGACGTTTTAAATTGCACTCTCAGATTTAGTATCTCTCAAGACGCTAATTCCACAAAAACTCTAAATATAAACATTAAAAAAATGCTATTACAAAAATACATTTTTTAAATTGTGTGTAGGCAATACGCTGTGTATTGTTATTGCTCTTGAGTTGGTTATTTCGAGAAAATAAATCTTGCAGAATATTATTCTTAATCCAAATGCAAATGACGTTTTTAAATAGTGCGATGATGAGGGAGGGTGTGCGTTTCAGAGGCATTGAGAAAACAATATGTAAAGGGTATGCTTGGGCGTGCCTGGTACCTTTGAGCGTGTTTGTGTGCGCGGGATTGTGTGTGCGTGTGTCTGTGCGTTACGTGTATCTTTCTTTATCTATTAAAACTTACCATGCTGCGCAAAGATAATAGCCACTGGAATGATCAATAACAGAATCAAGGCTCCGTAAATTGCAAACATCATCTTTCTCCTTGGTCAGTCGAAAAGCAATAGCAGACTCTATCCTTTATATTATCTACGTCTTATTTTCAAGGCATCGCAGACTGGGTCCTGTTTACTCTCCTGGTTTGATGTCCTTGGATAAATTGATATTTAAAAGCAAAATCTAAATGAAATAGCTAAAATGGTGGATGATTTATGATAGAAACCGGCTGGGAAGTTTTGAGAGCCACTTTCAAAACTACTATCAAGATATCATCAACATTCACTTTAAACAATATCGAACCAATGCCTATTATGCCTTCTTTTCTTACCGTGAGAAAAGAATTGATAGGCATTAGTTCGATACTTCATGGCCCAGGCGCGGATCCAGGATTTCTTAGGGGAGGGGGCCCAATTTTTTTTTTTTTTTTGCTCCCCAAAATTTGAAAATCGCGCCGGCCGAGAATTCGCTCAGTGGGGGGGGGGGGGGGGGGGGGGGGGGGGGGGGGGGGGGTAGTGAGCACATTTTTTTTGTTTGGTCCTCGAAAATTTTAAAATGTGCACCCCCCCCCCCCCAAGAAAAAAGGTAAAAATCACGTGTTTTTACATGATTTTTTTCTCAAGGGGGGGGGGGGGGCCGCCCCCCCCTGGATCCGCCACTGTCATGGGCCATCAAAACTTGCAAAATGAGATGATATTAGATGTCAGGATAACACTAGTTTATGTTACTGTTACACTATATATACATGTATATCATATCGTCCTTAGCTGCTGTTTCGGTCCTGCGCATAGATAATTATATTTGCATACTGCGACGTTAGGGATCGTATGGTTAAGCCCGCGGAATATCCTAAAACCTGAACCCCAACCTCAACCTAAACCGCAAGCTATATCTAAACCCAATCCTTTAACCCAGACGTAACCAAGAACCAACACTAACCCTGGACATTTCAGTTGGCCGATCGACTGTATGTTAAGAAAACCTTCTTCAACATGTTAAAAGCGTTGTCAGAAGGCCCACAAGACTACATTTTTGTTCTCTTGGGTGTGTGTGTCACTTGGGATAAGTGGCGGATCCAGGATTTTCCATTAGGAAATTTGATTTGATTTTTTTTTATGTGCCGGGGGGGGGGGGGGGGAGGGGCATTTTCATTTTTTGTCTCATGTGCTGTCTGACTAGTGAACCCTAAAAATGTTGCCACAAGGCGTACGAGACAGACATGTCGAGCTAACGGGCTGTAGGTCACGTGGGCTATTGATCTCGTGTGATTTATAGCCCTTCCCCCGATCATGCTTTATAAATCATGAATTTGTGTAGGACTAATGGAATATCATCTAGCAAAGTATTATATTGTTGGACTATGCATCTGTCACGGAAAGAGTACGTTTTCCTTCTAATTCGTTAACACTTACCACTTGTTTAGCATGACACGTCGTCGACCATGATCATGGAAAGTGGGAGGTGGTGGAGATTATTTGAGGGGAAATTATCCCGTTCCGAGGCTTATGCTTAATACGTCACAATAGACAAACCTCTCTTCAAGCCATGGCTTGTGCAATATTAAAGGAAGTGAGCACTACGAAACAAGATGATCGGTAATTTGACTTTACGAAAGTGAAATACCTTTTATTGGCAACACTTAATGTAAATGCGGTTTAAATATCTAACACGTATATCATGGGTAGACTGTTCATGTACATACATTATACATGTATATTCAAACCAATCCGATATGTATTTGGTATTGCGCCTTTTCCTTTGACTTACATAGCGCTGAACACATCATTCTGCATAGCGTCATAGGGGATTCATGTAGCCTTTGTGGATCAATATGAAACTAAACGATGGATACATATTCAAAACATTTCATTACTGGAACAGCATGTTCTAACCAGTTTGATCCATATAAAGTACTGCTCTATTAACTAGAGTGTTTGTTCAGAGACACGGGTCTAAAACATCTCTATTATGCGTCTAAAGGGGTTGGCAAATATTTGTTTGTCTAACAAAATGCTGACTGCCAAAAAACCGGGACAAAAGAAAGTCAAAACTAACATAACAATAAAAAAAAAAAAAAAAAAAAATAACCAACTACCCAGTTACCAAGCAACTGACAAAGCCACCATCTACGAAACCAAACAAAGTAATTCAAAACAATCAACAAAGTGTAATAAATCAATTAACCAACCACCCGGTTACCAAGCAACCGACAAAGCCACCATCCACGAAACCAAACAAAGAAAGTCAAAACAATCAACAGAGTGTAATAAATCAATTAACCAACTACCCAGTTACCAAGCAACTGACAAAGCCACCATCCACGAAATCAAACAATCAGTCAACCACCCAAACACCCAACCAAATTAACCGACCAACCAATCAATCAATCAACCAATCAACCAACTATAAATCATAAACTAACCAATAATCCAACTTACAATCCACAAATCAGTAAACCAACCAAACCAAATAACTATAAACCAACTAACTACCTAATTAACCAACCATGCAACCAACCCCCAAAACACAATCAATCAATCAATCAACCAATCAAGCAACTATAAACCAACCAACCATCACACCAATCAATCAACCAACCACCCAATCAACAACCATTCCATGCAGCAGACAGCCGACAAGTCAACCATCGAACCAACCAACCAATAAATTAACCAATCAAGCAAACAGCAAACAACTCAACCAACTAAACATTCATTATGATCGACCAAGCATCATATCAACCTACCAACCCACCACAAAAACAAACAACTTACTAACTAACCTACCAAACAATCAACAGAAGAACCAACCAGCCAATCCACAAATTAATTAAGTTGAACCAATCAAGCAATTAACCAAGTGAAAACAATCAACTAACCATTCAACTATTTAAACAAGTTGAACCAATTAACAAAACCAGTCGACCAAGTTGAGCCAAGAAACAAACCAATCAACCAACTGACTATTACCTCAACATGATCAACCAACCAAACAACTAGCCAACCAATCAAACCGCCAACAAACCAATCAACAAACCAAACCATACCCCCTGCTCATCAAATTGGGTGCAACATGATCCCAATATTTTGCAGCCCCTATGCTTTTGAACCACATAAAAGAAACAAAACTGTCGTTATATTTGTAATATGTCCATTTTTCATTTAATACCATGATAAACTCAAATATGATGGATATTTCTATTGAAAAAAAGACATTTTTGTACAAGAAATTCATCATAAACTTTATTTACATGATACACACAATTTTTTTTTAGATTGATTAAATTGATTAAGATTAAAATTGAAAAGAGATTAATATTTGAATTGTATTTATATTTCTGTTGTACTTCATTGATTTACAGGTCTCAACATTCAACTTTATTTTGCTACGATATATTTTGTTTTCCTTTCTGGTGCTCAGTGCTGTTACGAACCTGAAGAACCAAATGTAAAAGGTTATTATTTAGGTATAACGAGGACAAGGGTGTGCTTTAATTTTCCTTTGTTTTGAATGCAAAGCAAATATGAATGATTAAAATGAGGTCACAAGCAGTCGAAATATTCATGGTCAGAAAGAAGCATGATATCAGATGCTATGCGAAATATGTCGAGGAAAGCGGGAAGGGCATAACCAATTTTACATGGAAGTCTGATATAACTGTAATATTCTTTATAATAATGAAATAAGAACCACAGGCGTACCAGGCGTGCTGGGGTTGGGGAGGGGGCTAAAGCCTTAAGGAAGTCTGAACTTAATTACCAGTACGTAGGCAATCTTAACCTTATTTTTTTAGTATTATGCCATCTTTCTTCCATCACAAGAAAACTGGATGGAAAGGTATGTTGCGAGTTTATTCGAGCTGTTGAATTGAGAAGCGCTCTTGATTTCTAGCATTTGGTAGTTTTTGTCGCGGTAGTAAGGCTCGCCTTGACTTTGGACCTGCTCCGTCCATTACAGCATACCCTTCTTGATCGACTTTGATACTGCTCTTTACGTGCTGTCCGCTAGCCATCTTAGCTGTAGAACAATTTATGTCTGTCCTTCGAGCGGGCTCGTCTCTGACATGGAACGATTCTTCATCGACTTTGTCGTGGCTGGTGTCACCTTTCTTCAGGTTGGCTTGGAACATTGGGTTCTGTTTCACTTTCTGGAAGCTCGGGATGTAAGCAGATTTGCAGCGAGGCTTAACCGAAGCATACTCAACAGCTGGGTTCAGAGGTTTAACGGATTTGGTGGGTTTCTCAGGAACATCAGGTTGTGGCTTTGACTTTGGGGTTTCTGGACCTGCGCCGTCCATTACATCATACCCTTCTTGTTCGACTTTGGTGCTTTTCTTCACGTGCCATCTGCTGGCAATCTTAGCCGTAGAACAATATATGCCTGACTTCCGAGCAGGCTGCTCTTTGACATTTGGTAGTTTCTGGACGCTCGGGATGTAAGTAGATTTGCAGCGAGGCTTATTAACCGAAGCATACTCAACATCTGGGTCCAGAGGTTTAACGGATTTGGGGGGTTTCTCAGGAACATCAGGGGATTTGGTCGCGCTGTCGGAAGCTGTTGGAGTTTTTGTCTTTGGTCTCTCCGGACGAAAGAAATCCGCCATAGAAGACACTATGGTGAAGCTTCTTTTGGTCTTGAAAGACCCTGAGCCATCGTCACCTCTGACTTTCTCTCTACATCTCTTGTCTCGCATACGAGGCGTAGCGTCAACGATTTCCGAGTCGGATTCCGTCATCGTCGTCATGCTCGCCGTCGTGGTCGCCGTGTCGTGATCAGCGCAGTTAGGCCTGCCGTGATCATCTTCCCCTGTGGCTTCTACATCTCTCTCCAGAGTTGATAATGAGAAGTTTCTGTAGCTTCGGCTGATGAGCGACGGACTCTGCTTTGACCCGAGAGTACTGACCATGGCACAGTCGGGAATGGAGAAGTCTTCTCGTGTTGTCAATGTACGAACCTTCGTAGGACTACGTCGACATGATCTCACGGCACTGTTGATAAATTCAATAAAGAAAGTAGTTGCGATCATGGAAACAAATTAAAAGGGAAAGCACAACTTAATGAAATATGTGACAAGCCAAACTGAGGAAAAGCAAACAAAAAAAGTGTCGTTCACAAACAAAATTGTTTGTTTGTTTTGATTTGCTTTGCTTCTTAGGGAGTATATGATGGTACATTTTGGGGGTGAGTCTTTATTACCCATTTCATGTATCCTCACCCGTTCTTATGACTGACGATAAGATTAAGACCAAGACCCAGGATTTAAAAACCTGAAATGAAGACAAATAAATATTTGTATAAAAGTTGTATTCCAATCTCTATCACTTGGATTGTTAGATAACGATTTATGATGCTATTTAGTAAAAGGGTTTCAGATTACTTACAAGAATATGATAATGATCAAGGAAGACCCTGCAAGTATCAAGACCACATCGATGACGAACCTACGCCAGTCTGGTGGTGATGGTGCTGAAAATAAAACAATACAACAACAAAAAAAATCGTTATTGCGAATTATCTCCATAAACTAATACAACTTGAAGTATACTTTGTGGTTTAAAGATGATCTCTAAATGGTAGAGTTGTAGAAAAAAGAAAAAATATATCATTGGCACTCAATTCTTTTTTATACTTATAAGTATACACTCTCAGAATGTATCCCTCACCAACGTGACATTTCAGAGGCTTACTAAAAAGGCAATATTAGAAAAAGGAGGAATAAAAGTTTTAAAACAATGAAGGAAGCTTTGTCACTTTTACGGAAACAATTTGAAATCTATTTCATTTATTGACATATATTTATTTATATTTAACATGTATCGATGAATGGTAGTTATTCTGCAGTGTTTTCTCCTACCCGTAAAAAACAGGAGAAAGCTCTATTAACATGCAAATAAAAACAATTACAAATTAGATGCTGCTTATGTATCGGCTTACATGGCGATGTAGATATACAGTAGGCTTGTGGTTGCACTATGTGTGTGAGAGAGAGAGAGAGAGAGAGAGGGGGAGAGGGGGGGGGGGAGATTGGGGAGTCCTGAAAACGGTTCCTTCCTTCTCCTGACGACGGATAGTCAAATTGTTCGAAACCTCGAGCCACTCCTACTACCTATCCTCTTCAATCGACGCTATAGTTCTCCTTAGAACTATATAATAAGCTAAGAAAAAGATAACCAACAGTCCTTGTCAAGACTCCCCAATCCTCCCCCTCCCTCACATGGTGCAACCTAATCCAAACTCTGTACCGTTTCCGTGTCGAGCGCCCAATCAGCTGATAAAATAACACACCCTCAACGTTGAAAGTAGGCGTAGCCATTCCTCTTATTCTAGGGCCCGTGTGGACGGAAATTTGGGGGATTGCGCGATCAGTGGAGATACCGCGCTGTGTGTGAGATATGCGTGTGATAGAAGAATAAAAACAGAGAACGGACTGAATCTGGACTAGGTGCAACCTCTAGCCTACTGTATAAATACAAATTAAGGTGTAACTGAAGAAGTCCCACCTGTTTCCTGGTTTGAGGTTTGATTGTTTGCTGCTAGTTCTGATGAATATATGGCAAAATAGAGAGATGAAGAGAGAGAGAGAAAGGAAATAACTATTATTTGAATATAAGTTGCAAAGAGGCGGTGAGCAATGGCACCACCAAATATAAAACGAAATGCGCTGAAACAGGAGACCCTTAAAAATAGCTCTTATTGCCCAATCAAGTCCTGCATCTCAGAATGACTGAAATGTTTTCAAAATATTATATCAGTATTTTGTATTAGATTAATTATGTAACATGGTAATTTTGGTGCTGTTTTTCTAGCTCTCTATTTGGTAGAAGTACTTTGCTTTTATACGTAATGGCTGCTAGAAGAATGGCACCATGGCGCTTAGAAATATAGTATGAAGGGGGGGGGGTAAAAATCCACCTTATCATTAGCTTTCTTATTAAAGCTAGTAAATACAAAGACACAAACTAGTACCAACTTGAATTAAAAGCAAAAACAAAACTACGTCTCAACAAGGAAGTATAAAGGTGTAATTTACATGTACAAGATTAAAAAACATTCCTCGTTTATATATATTTTATGTAAATAAGATACAAATTATCAAACTTGACTCATGTGTGTAGTAAACTAGGTAAAACTTATTCTAATGTCGATACGGGTCTGAAGGCATATTAATTTTAATGGCACATTTTTTAGCCTTTCAGTTGTTCGTTATTAAAAAGTAATAGTTTTATTGTTAAAAGCTTCCGTTCGTACCACATACTGGTACATGTCCACTCCAAATAGCTCCCTCATTGTCCCTCTCTGATTGCCTACACTGGATGGTGATTGGTCCAATCAGATCATAGCCAGGGAGACAACTAAATGTGACGTTTCTCCCAACTCGGAAAAGAATTCGGCTGATTCCTCCGTTCACTGGCGCCATCAACGGCAGACATATGCCACTTGTTGTGCTGAACACTGAACGAATTGATGATTTTGGAGGGAACATTAAAGTTAAAATTTAAAAACAAACTTTGAGAAAATACGACCTTTAGTAAAATCATCATGCAAATATCCTTACATAATTTGGAGTTTCTGTATTTTTTTGTTTGGAGTTTTTCGAAAGGGTCGGGTGAAATTTATCATGGATACCTTTGAGATTCATGTTTTATCTTAGGAATCCCTTTTGGCATTGGGGTACTTGTAGATCTTACTAATTAAAAACACACCGATATGTTTCTTTATCAGTTAGAATTTTCATTCACATGACGTTTACGTGAGGCAGTGAGTGCCTCCTAAAGATACTATGTCCCATTGGCAGGTCAACAAAATGAAAATGTTGAATTCTAACGGCATTTGAAAGACAATACTTATTTAGAACTTCCCTCAAAACGAAAGGGTTTGAAAATGGCTTTTTGTGGGAAAATAACGACCATTAGTAGTCAAATCGACATAGTGATTGCAATCACCTAAGCAATAGTCTGATCTTCAGACCCTTGTACTGAATGGTCGTACGTTTTGCGCTGCACAAAGATTCATTCAGTTTAGTTTTGTTAATTACAAGAAGTGGGTTATTGATGTAGACAAATTCTTATGTACCTGTTACAGCTCAATTTTATTACTAAAGAACAAAATATGTCAGTCTGTCACTCAATAGTGTCTGTCAGTGAAGTCTAGAAGTTAAACGGGTTTCCTTGCATAGTTTGAATACTAGGACAATGCTAATGTTTAAATTTCACAGATAGGACATACATGACATATTCATAATTCCTGCAAAGTTCTACATAATTTGATGTTGGCTGCAAAAGGGATATATTATCTTTACCAAACTTAAGAATAAATTTATTATACCATACTGCATAATAATAATACATATGGAATAGAGGAGGAGGAGGGGAGGAAGAGGAGGAGGATGAGGAGAAGAAGAAGAAGAAGAAGAAGAAGAAGAAGAAGAAGAAGACAAAGAAGAAGAAGAAAAAGAAGAAAAAGAGAAGAAGAATATAAAGAAGAACAAGTCTTTGAAGAATAAGAAAACGAAGAAGAAGAAGAAGAAAGAGGAGGAGGAGGGGAGGAAGAGGAGGAGGGTGAGGAGAAGAAGAAGAAGAAGAAGAATAAGAAGAAGAAGAAGAGAAAGAAGAAGAAGAAGAAGAAGAACTGAAAAGAAGGATGAGAAGAAGGGGCAAAACATATTAAAGGAGCCTCGCCTGAGTAGTGCGCCCTCCCACCACAGGTTTCCTGAGAGTTTCCAGAACATGTTTCGTTACACTGGTCGTCATTCGCTATCTGGACAGTTTCGTCTTTGGGAAGACTGATGCTGCAAAAACATGTGTGTTCAGAAATTGAAGCATAGGCCTTTAGATCGTTTCTGCAAAGAAGTAAGCATTCGTCCACCGTTGATGTGTCGTGTGACGGATCAAGGAAGAAACGTTGTAAATGAGCCCCGACTGGATAACAGCCAATATACCCTGGATTAATATTGGAGGATATGAAAAAATGTATCATAAATATATAAATGGGAGTTGATAAATTATTAAATAGTTCATCGCTGGACATTTGCATCAACTAATAAGAAAACATTTCAACAGCATCATATCATCGAGGAACTAACACTGCCAGCCCCTACCCTGCTATCACCATTACCTTTACCATTACCTTCGCAGCCATCATTACCACCACTACCAACATCATCACCACCACCACAACCATCATCACCACCACCACAACCAACACCATAACTACAACCAACACCATCACCACCACCACAACCAACATCATCACCACCACCACAACCATCGTCACCACCACAACCAACACCATCACTACAACCAACACCATCAGCACCACCACATCCAACACCAGCACAACCAACACCATCAACACCACCACAACCATCATCAACACCACCACATCCACCATCCCCACCACCACCAACATCTCCATCACTATCGCATGCACATTACCATCGCCATTAAAGTCATGATCACTACCATCACCATCGCCACTTCAAACACAACACCATCACTATGCAAATCGTAGCTTATAATTGTCTTAACAACTGTGCAATATTATGTTATTTTTAACAGTGAGGCAGTATCAATCAGTCATTTTAAATTCCGTATATATTTTTCTATAATTTCACCAATCAAACGTTTACTTATGATTGTACAAGTTATATTTTATAACATTTTTCCTGATCTCATGTGTTATTTCATACTTGCATTGTATTTTACCTGCACTATGAAAGCATGTACTATTCAGTCTATGACTGCCATTCATGTCTTTCATAAACCTTGATTTAATTGAATGAATAAATTACTATCGCCATCACTACTATTACCACCGACATCAACATCATCACCCAAATCACAATCACGATCACCAGCATCATCACCACATACACCGGTATCACCATTGCCGCCATCACCATCACCATCACCATCCCCATCACCATCACCTCCACCATCGTTACCACCATCACCGTAACCATCACAATCACCGTTATCGTCAACACCATCATCATCGTCACTATCATCACCAAAACCATCACCACCATCGCCACCACCATCACTATCACCGCTATCGTTATCACCATCATCACCAAAACCATCACCGCCATCACTATCACCATCACTATCACAATCATCGTTATTATCATCACCATCATCACCAAACCATCATCACCACCTTTACCATGTCCATTACAGTTTACACCATCATCATTATTACTATCTTAACCATCAGTATATATGATCATTATCCAAAGGATCACCACCAAGATCACCATTTTAATTATGATCATCACCATAAGCCCACCATCAGCATCTTTGTTATCATGACTATCATCATAATCATCAAAATTACCATCACCATCGCGAAAAAAATAACCATCAACTTCATATTTTATTATCATCATCAGCATCATCATCATCATCAAACACATTATTACCAACACCACCATCATTATGAACACCACCATCTTCACCATCGGCAAAGAAGAATACAAAAAACACCAATTAAGATATAATCACAACCATCACTATGATTATCATCCTTGTTATTACCACCACCACCATCATCCCCATTATTTTAACAAAAATATCAATGCCAAATTAAAATAAAACATAATATAAATAATGATCGGTTTGTGTTTAGCCCTTTGCTCTCTGAACTGTTAAATTGTATAGTTACTTGGAAAAGCGGCTTTCAACATATTAATTTGTTTTTGAATTTTACAAGTCACGAGCACGTTGCCTTACCTCACTTTTGCTTTTTATCCCCATCTGTTATGAACAAGGAATGTTAAATATCGCTACAATCAATTTTACGCGAGATAATTCAACGTTTTTTGTCTGTGTTTACATACTCAACCAGTTATGAAAAAAACGTAAATGGATGCAGACACAAACCCTTGTCAGTCGTTATGCGTAACTGTGTGTGTAATAAAAGACTACACTAGGTTCAGTAATTACACAGCCAGAAACTGTCGGATTTAGGCTCTGTACAAGGCTTTATGAATTATGGTAAAGTATCAAATGAGAGTCTGTGCTTGCGGACTTATTTTTAGACAAAGGTGACAATAAATAATATGAAAGTTTATCGAAAGTACTATGTTTCTTGCTTACCCGATCCTAATCCAGACACTGCCCCAAGCATCCCAAACGTTATCACCAAGAAAACTGTGAAGTCAACATAATACCTCCAGCGTGTAACCATGGTTAGAAAATTTAAATTATCCTAATCACTGTTAATCGTCAGTTGTTGGAACCAGGATGTAAATCAAATCAGCGGCGGAAGCGTAGTAAAATATTAATGAAGGTCGCGCATAAAACACAATTGAGAAACTATGAAGATCAGGAAGTGATTTGATTTTGTTTAATACAAAAACTAAAGAGAAAGAGACAGACAGGGAGAGAGATAGAGGGCTCTGGCCGGGTATTGTAGATAGTATGCAAATTGAAATGCAATTATAGCTCTTTTAACGTTCATTAATCTAACACTTTAGACGATCAGTCTGATCGGTTTCGAAAGCCTCTCAGACAATGCAAGTGTCAAATTCTGTTAATCTGAAACTGATGGATAAAGAGACAGAAAGAGAGAGAGAGAGAGAGAGAGAGGGAGAATGGACTAGAGGGAAGAGACTTCGAGAGATGATGATGATAACAATGATAAGCAATATAAACCCGACCAACCAACAAACGAAACACAATTTGAAGAAAAGCCACGTGGGAGGTTTATCCATGCATCCTTCCAAACAATAAATATTTGCCATGTTTCGCTTGTCCTTCCGCAAGCAATTGCTGTATTATTTTGATAAATCACATGTCATAGACTATTGAAGCATAACCGAAAATGGCTAAAGAGAGTTTAATTACTTTTTTGCAAACACTAATTGTGCTTAAGTACAATTGATATGACAGTGGCAATAGCTAAAAGTGTAAGAGTGCAGACTGGTCTACGTAACGTATCTTTAATAGGACTCGCCATTTATACATTTTTAGTTAAGAATTATTATGTTTATATACACTATCCGGGAAAAATATTTTTGATTCGTACTCATAAGATTTCATAACTTAGAATATGAAGAAGAATTCAAAGTAACAAAATAATCAATGATTACTTAGAAAGTATTATTGCATTTCCAATTTTACAAAATAAACCGAGGTTCGAACCCTCAACCTCATGATTCAAGTGATTGAACCACTACCAGGAAACCTCCAAATGCCCTCGAAATTCCTATGACCAAAAGGCCTTCTACATCGAGAAGCTATAACAGGGAAGTTGTGATCCATTAAAATAAGCCATGTATAATTTTGTTTTATGATGCATCTTTTGTTTCATTATACAAAAGGAACCCATAAAACCTACATAACTAACAGGAGACATTAATACGAATTGTCAATTTGGTTATTAAATTATGGGACTCTCGATATCCATGGAATGCTATTGCACGCCAAGGTTATTGTCTTATTATTTCGTAATAATACCTTTTGATAGAATAATGCATTATGATGTTATTAGATTATAGTTTCGTAGACTTCGGATGGGGGCTGAGGTAAAAAAAAAAGAGGTAAACATTTCAAATAAATGTTGTCCCATTCTAAGCTTTGCGATGAGTCATGTATGACATGGAAACTCTCATGTAAACAAGGATCTCGGTTCAAATCTATCTTATGTTGATGTCAATCAAACTATACACATACTTATGTTTACAGACAATCAAACAATATAGTTTGGTTGAGGTAATGGTTAGTACGCACATCCATGCATTAATAACAAATCTTTATCAACACCGTTATCATATATTGTAATTAATATAGGCTCTCTCTAATAACCATACGTTTAATATGAAAAGTGCACTGAGGATATGATTAGTGTGTACCGAGAAAGAATACTGGAACTAGGAGGTGAGGGGTAATCATCAGAAAAGGAGACAGGGTGCTACAAGAATTTTTTTCACCACTTGCCCTGTCGGGCAAGTGGGTTTTCAATTTACTTGCCCAAACAATATTTCCACTTGCCCAAAACTTTAAAGCGAAAAAGGACTCGAGGTTAAAGCATTTATTATCTCGTAATGATAAGTTAGTGTTTTAGATAGCAAATTAATGCACATACATGTACAGTGTAACTGTACTGAATAATAACCTAATATGTCATGTAATGTAAATAATGGGTAATCAACTATTTTAAATAAAGTACGGACATTTTTATTTCATCATTCACTGCTATAAATATCATGCCAAAATTTGTAAATTCTTACTAAATAATAATATTGAAGATATTTTACGATAAATCTCGGATAAGTATGCGAAAACTAGACTAAACAACGTCGCTAAAACCATGAAAACAAAACAACAACGGCTTATATTCTGGGGGTCTCGATACTATTATCAAAATGACTCGCTCGGTCGGATCTTGAGACCGCAGTAATAAATTGAAAACGAGACAAAAACATTCATCTGATTTATATGAGCAGCGAGTTTTAAATAATATGTTCACAATCATTAACAGTCATTATGAATAAATATCAAACATTTGACTTTTTGTACTTACTAGAAAATCCCTGTTGTTTATTCCATTCCGATTCGCACGTGTTCATTTCCCTAGAATAATGACGTCATATTTGGCGTGATTCAACCAATCGGCAATCAGAGAATAGCAAAGGCCTGTCGGTGCGGCCTGCAGAGCTAGAGAGAGAGAGCGCGAATAAGCTCGCAGCTGGTACGATCGCGCTAGCTGTCTCTAGCTAGCTCACGGCCGGCCGTGCGTGGAGGCGGAGCGGCATTCATGGCTTGAAGTGTCACTGTTGCATGCGCGCTGAGCTAGCTGAGCTGGCTAGCTGTCTGTGAAGTTTTTTCGAAATCGGAAAGATCGCTTTTTTGCTTCTGGATTTTGACGACGGGTAAGAAGTTGACGGGTGAATGGTAGAGTTCTTGGACACTAGGAAATTACTGTAAAAGTATCACTTGCCCGATCGGGCAAGTGATAATTTTATTTACTTGCCCGACGGCTCAATTTGGTTGCCCCGGGACATCGGGCAAGCGGGTTTGTCGCGCCCTGGGAGATCGGGGAAGGGGACATATACAGAGAACATAAGAGAGAAAGATTTGTGTTATTCGACGTTACCCACAAAGGGGGGAGGGGGGGGGGGGCGTTGCATATCGGAATTAAAGACAAACTGAGAGAGAGAGAGAGAGAGAGAGAGAGAGAAAGCCAGAGAGAGGGAGAGAGAGAAAGCCAGAGAGAGGGAGAGAGAGAGAGGGGGGAGAGAGAATAATGCACAGAGAGAGATAGAGAGACAGAGAGAGGGGAAGAAGAGCGATAGGGGGAGTGAAATAGAAAGAAAGATTGAGTGAGACAGAGAGAGGGGAGAGAGAAAAAGGGAGAGAGAGAGACAGACAGATAGATAGAGGGAGAGACAAACAGAGACATAGATTTGACCCTTTCGATTAGAAAAGACAGCAAGATAAAAACGACCTTACCGCAGAGGGGATGCGTTGAACGTCGCAAGGAATCGGTTTAAAGGAAGTTCGACGAGGCAAACTAACGGGGAACTCAAAGTGTGGGGACCCCGTTACCATGGTGATAAAGTGAGTCACGTTAAGCAGTCTTCCACGCATTCTGCTCCCTAAACATTGTGCCTACCTGTTTGTGAATCATATTTCAACTCGGCTATTGAGTTCGGGGGCTCCCGAAACTCGATCTTCTGCAAACGTTAACTTTTCCCCACGCTCATAATGGAAGAAACAAGATAACTTCGTCATCGCTCTTAAATATTATTTTGTTTCGCTGTTGCTGTTGAGAAAGATGGAAAGCTTCTAACCATTACAAGGATTGTTATACAATAACGCAAGTTGATGTTTATCGATTTGTTTGGCAGATGAATTAAGCGAGGCTCGTCGATTTTACTCTGTGCCGTTTTGGTGGGGGCAATTTACGCCATCAAATTACTTTGGTAAGTACTTACCTTGGTTTAAGATTATGACATGCTAGGAATATGGAGAGCTGTAATTTGATACGGGTGGAAGCAAACAGACAGTATAGGTGACGGGATTATGCAAATACTTCATTTACGAGTAAGCTTATATACCGGTATGGCAATGTGTTTGAATCCATATTGATTAGACTTGGGTGGGTTTGTTTCTAAATTCGGTAGATAAAGGTATTTTGGATGAAGCCTGTACGATCAGAGCCATCACGATACACATAGTTTTACCAACTCGGCAGCCTCAGTGTTACGCATTTAAACCGATAAACCGATTATGCTTGCCCGACAAAGCAACATATGCACCCCTTTTGACCAACTTGGCCAGGAATGTCTTCGAATGCAAAGTATTGGTGTATTAGGTTTGAGCTACACGCTTGATTCGATCAAGCAAACAGTTAATCATTATAATCCATAAACATGTATGTTACAAATAGTAAACTTGACTTTATATAATGGTATAAAATAATAATCATATACATGTGTGTTGCATAACAATACAGCAGGACAGGGTCGTCTCGTCGTGTATCATTGTGTTTATGAATCCCTCCGGAACGTCTGCATGACGACTTTAATATTCAATATTATTACCCGTATCAGACATCTGAGCTGGTCATTTACAAAACCGTATTGCCCTAGTTTTCACTAGCAGTGGGAACGGAGGGGTATATTCTTTGTATTTTCCTTGGTCTCCCTGCGCGTATTGACTTTGCGTGTAGAGACGAGTGAAAATATACCTTGGTATTTTCCACGGTCTCGCATCCGGGCATCTTGTATTGACCGCGCCGTATTTTGTCATTTTCATTGCGCATCTATTATGCGTACGAGAACCTGCGCACTTTGCGCGCACTCTATTGTGACGTAATAATCGCACTAAATGCACACTGTTTGCAGTGTATGGAAAATGTTGTCAAGCACTGAATGCACAGTTGCTGGTTTGACAAAGTTTGTTCAGTTCTTGAGATTGTCATGGTGGATTTCTGTATTTGCTCTAGATGTCTGATTTGGATAACAATAACAATATTGACTGGCTTTACTTTCGGGGATATCAGAAATATTGACCGCGCTAAGACCATATTGCCCTCGTCTTTCGACTCGGGGCAATATGATCTGAGCTTGGTCAATATTTCTGATATACCCCTCAAGGCCAGTCAATATTATATAAATATTCCGTGTTTATATAGCGCTCAATACATCGATCCGACGATGTGCCTAAGCGCTTTACAGATATATTATTACTCCGGTCATCGGATTTAGGCTTAACCGCACACAATGTATGCACATTTTCCACTCCCTGGGGAGCATTCCAGTCAGTCGCCATTTTACAAGCGCACACTTGCTCGTTCAACCACATGAACGTTCGCATCCTACCGGGTACCCATTTAACACCTGGGTGGACTATCGTGGCTGATGTCTTACTCTTTATGATCATTACAATTGTGGTCATCATCGTCATCATCATCATCATCATCATCATCATCGGTGTCGTCGTCGTAAATCTCGCCACCCTTCAAAGGTTTGAAATAAATCATCGGAGTTTCGGACTCAAGAATCAGGCTCAGACTCCATGTACTAAGATTCCTTTTCGTTGCTGAGAACTATGATTAGATTAGTCCTACGTTCATCTTGGCTACCATATCATTGTTTCTACTTTTTAATCAAATCATCTTCACAACGGAATGCTATAAAAAGACTATCATGACCGATCAAAGGTACTATGTCCCATTTGCAGGCCAAACAATTGAAAAGGTTAAATTCCAATGGCATTTGAAAGATAATACTAATTTAGATCTTCCCTCAAAACGAAAAGGCTTGAAAATACCATTTAGTGGAAAAATAACGAGCATTAGTCGTCGAACCGAATTTAGTGATTGCAGTCATTTTAGTAAAAGTCTGATTTTCAGACCCTTGTACGTTTGTGCTGTGCAAAGATTCAATCAGTCTAAATTTTGCCATTACAAGAAGTGGGTTATTGATGTAGACAAATGCTTATGTAACCGATACAGCTAATTTATGTATGTTATTACCAAAGAAAAAAACGAAGTCAGTCAGTCACTCAATAGTGTCTAACAGTGAAGTCTAGGAAGTAAAAGGGTTTCCTTGCATAATTTGAATTATAGGACCCTGCTAACGTTTACATTCCACAGATAGGACATTCATGACAAATTAATAATTCCTACAAAATTCTACAGAATTCGATGTTGGCTGGCTGCAAATGGGACATAGTACCTTTAAAACTCTACACCTTGCGAGATAAATGTCCTGATATAATTGAACAGTTTTCTGTACAAAGTCGAGCAACTCTTCTGTACGATGGAAAGGCACTGACTTTCCCATGATGACGAGGCATTGAGGTAACCTTTTTGATTATACAAAGCCATTACGTAAGAAAAAAACTGCCGCAGTATCCGACCAATTATAAGAGGACCAGCAAGTTTCCTCTCTATCTTCTCTTGTATCTAACATAATTACATTAGTGTTCCTATATTGTCTTGTAGGCAAATCTAGTGAGGTAGCAACAAGGGGCACATGGAAAAGGTGCCGCCCAATCGACTGGTGAAAAAAGCAAAACTGAGAAAGAGAAGGGGGACCATGACCACCACAGACAGATAGTAATTTGCTTTAACTTAGTATTAGTATCTTTCTTTTTCTATTTTGCCGCTTCATATTGAAGGAGATTCTAGTTAGCTATCTGAGGGGATATCATTTGGAGTTAGGCCCTTTTGGCACTACAGGTCGCCTTCTTGGCACGACATCTGCGTTTTGACATTTTAGATCTGAGAGTTTTAAAGATAAATTAAGGCTAGGCCGAATGGAAGGAAGTCGGTGCGGAAGGCAAAAAACGAAGAAACCAAAAGTAAACAGGGGGAGAAAATATTAAAGGGGATTAAGCCCAATTAAAATAGATTGATTGCAAATAATGAGAAGTGGCGTGATGGGAAAATGCATGGTAAGACACTGCCATCTATCAGGTTATATAGTAGATATAGTAGATATGATAGAGAAGTAAAATAAATGGAAGGGGAGGAGAAAGGGAAGGAGGGGGCAAATACACGGGTGCACTCGAAAAAAGCAGGCAACCAAGCAAGCACAAAATAGATGGATAGATAAATAAATGGATAGATTGATTGATTGATCGATTGATTGTTTAATAGACAGATAAGTAGATGCATGGGTAGTTTATTATGTAGGATAAACTAAGGCCGGGGAGACAGACATAGAGATGGATGGATGGACAGTGTGTGTGTGTGTGGGTGTGTGTGTGTGTGTGTGTGTGTGTGTGTGCGTGCGTGTGTGTGTGCGTGAGTGTGTGTGTGTGTGTGTGTGAGAGAGAGAGAGAGAGAGAGAGAGATAAAGAGAGAGAGAGAGAGAGAGAGAGAGAGAGAGAGAGGTGGAATTGAAAACAGACGTAGACGGAGAGAGAGGGGAAAAACAGATGGATGGATTAAAAAAAGAGAAGACAGAGAGAGAGAAAGAGAGACAGAGAGACAGAAAGAGAGACAGAGAGAGGGAGAGGGGGAGTGGAGGGAAGGGGGAAGGGGGGGGGGGGCTGAATAATGAAGTCATAAGAAGTTCATTCAACTTCGGCTAATGAAGACAGTCATCCTGATGAGGATTTAAATGTGTGGCATTTCATGAAGCAACATAATCTGAAAATAGAATTCTTGTTAAAGAATAATTCCCTTTCCAAAATATTATCCAACACTTCTGACATGACGAGGGAAGGGCATATGCCATAGTGAAGCCTTGTTTCTATTAAGCATAGAGGGGACATCCCAGTAGACAGACAGCCTACGAGACCGACAGACAGTCCATAAGACAGACAATTAACGCTAATGAAAGTTCAGAAAGGTCGACGACACCGACAAAACATTATTCGTCATATTTTTTGGCAAAACTCTTTAAAATCGAGTGTATACTCCCATGATTCACTAACGACCCGTGCTATACCCCAAACTTTGCTCATTCGGTGGTATTAATTGTTCATTCGGTCGATTGTTTGTTTGTGTGTTTGTTTGTTTGTTTGATTTATATAAGGTTATACAATTTTGCATAATTAATACATACCTAGCATATCATGTCTAATAATATTATACACACTACAAAGCATACAAACAAGTATAACATATATTTGTATATATTTTTCATTGAACTAAAGAGATAAATATCAGAACGCAGGAGACCGCCATCGTGAGCGGTTAGGCTGTAACTGGATGGCGGCCTCGTGAAAAAAAAATTGTCGGTCTGGTGTCGCTCTAATGTCGGTCTCGTGGGCTAAGCTTTGACTTGCATACGATAGATGGTCGGGTCCATGTTTAAAGGTTATATTTGAGTGCACACCAATTGGCAAGGCTCCCGTTAATGTTGCTCTGACATTTCCCCCGACGACAATCGCCCCGGGATTTTATTTCGTCAGAACAATGTGATGTTTGAGTTCGGGTTGCACTTGTTGTAGGTTCGTGTTGGGGTTTGAGCTCAATGGCTGGGCAAGGTGTTTAGTCCAGGGGGGGGGGGGGGCGTTTCACAAAACTTGTCATCAGCGACAATGACAGTTTTTGTTATAAGCTACTGGAATCCTTGCTTCTGATTGGTTATCAGCAGATATGTCACTAATTTTTGTCATTTGTCATTGAAAAAAGGCTTTGTGAAACGCCCCCTCAGGATCGAAGAACGATTGGCCAATGAGCAATTCGAGCCGGCGCATTTGTCGTATGAATCCAGAAATGAATTAGATAGATATATAAATACATTACATTCAAGTGCCTGTATTTTTCAGTTGGTTTATTCGCTGAAATGGTACCAAGCACTTCCAACATCATGGTAAGCTGTCGCAATCATTATGGAGTTTCAGCTATAGTTTGAGTCACAGTATTTCATGCCGCCATTGCTGATTACGAAAGAAATCGAAATGTGACACTTCTCGCATTTATCAACACCCCCACACTTTCTTCTTCTCCAGCGGAACCGCAGAGCACTAAGGGCCCCAGAGCTTTGGCTGGGAGACAAGTGAAGAGGTACCCCTAAAATGTGTTCGTGTTCATACTTTCTGCCGTCATGCTTTTACAATGTACTAGATGTGAAATGCATACAATATTTCTCAGATTCAAATCAATGCTAATGCCCTAAACACTAAATGTATATAGTTTAATTGCAACGATTAAAGGAAAATCATATTGTGATTACAACAAACTGAAGAAGAAAACAAAAACCCGACGCAAATGAATACAAAGAACTACGCGTCCTGAAGAAAAAAAATCCGATATTTCGTTGATTATCACTTACATATTCTTTCATATTCGTAACATGTAGGCCTACCTTTAGAATTGTAAATACATTTCTTTATTTTTAAGGTGTGATATTTTATTTGGCGTCCTGACCAGAATTATCGACGTTTTGATTTAACAACGACTTTCCGCCCCTATTTATTTCTTCATTTGAATGTGGCCTTAGATATTCAAGTTCTGATTTTGACCCAAATTTAACAGTCATCACGCAATCATGCGTACAATTATGACTATTACCTCGTCGTAAGGGAAGGAAAACACAGAATTCCATTCAACTAATTTATAAGTTAGCGGAGAGGATTAGTATCGTTATTGAATCAACTGACTTATCAGTGCTATTCAAAAATAAAAATGACAATTATTACAATTAGTAATAATTTAATTTATATATTCTTATGATGACAACGATTATTTACTCACGTAACTACTGTAATATAAACAATTTAAATTCAAATCCATTCTTGTAGTACAATGCAGAAATACAGAAATACAACTTTTGATAAAATTAAAACATATCTTTAGTTTTTACAGCTGTATATAATACTACACCAAGGTTTTTATTTGTCATTGGTATAAATTCAGAAATTCTAATAAAAGGGGGACATTTGAGTTAAATCAAAATTCTTCATCCCTGGGTTAAAGAGATATGATAACATAATTCCACTTTCCCCATTTATATTGGAAGGACGCCAACTAGCGGGGAGGTCATTATAATCAGTTTTATCGTGTTTATTTGAGCTGTTCAGACCTAAGTGAATCACATTAATTACATAGTTTAGATGATACCTATAAATAAAATCCAAAAAGTCATTTCCGAAGTTTCCTTCGTAATCTTCTCCCCTGGGCGGCGTCTGTAAAAACTACCCAAGGGAGACATTTTCAAGGGAAACAAAAAATGTGGTCTTTGTAGACAACTTTGGTTCACTTTAATAAGCAGGTGTGACTGTAAAAAGATATATCCACTCCAACATGTAGATACAAAGCTTGGTGTACATGGGGCATGCTCACGGTGCGCGCATTCTATCCCTCACTATCTTGATTCAGAGTCAAGTAAAAACTATAGCATTTGGTGTAAAAAATCACATTTCACAACTGACTGATAGGTTGAAAACACGCAACAACAACAACATCAAAAACAGCAGCAACAACAACAGCAGCAGCAGCAGTAGCAGCTGCAAGCTGGGATACTTCTTAAACAATGTTACGCATGCATGCCTGGATACATAACTACGTCCCCTTAAAAGCCGTTGACTACTGAATTATGTAATTCCCATAGACTTAACACAGAGACTACCCGGTTCCAGTAAGCAATGGGTTAAACGTGGGCGTGCCCAGAAGAAGTCAAGGCTAGTTGAAGGTGTATGGCGAACAGTTGGTAAAGCTGGTAAATTAATTAGCGCGTCATGACTGCTAAGCAACCACCTTTGTCCCTTCATATAAACATACTGAGTAATCAAAGCATTGTTTTATGTTGACAGTTGACGTCATGCTGTCTTCTACAAGGCATATCATGATTGTGGCGATC
Source organism: Strongylocentrotus droebachiensis (assembly GCA_035222895.1). Lineage (NCBI taxonomy): Eukaryota > Metazoa > Echinodermata > Echinoidea > Camarodonta > Strongylocentrotidae > Strongylocentrotus > Strongylocentrotus droebachiensis. The sequence continues at coordinate 140,092 of JAVYIG010003098.1, forward strand.
AGAAGGACTAGCAGTAAATCCGAAGTGTAATGTCGGAGTGTGCCTGGAAAATTAAAAGAATTCACCTTGGTTTGTAAAAACGCTTCAAAACGCGTCATATGAGGCACATAAACCTAACGTAGGTTTGTCGACAAACTTCCTTTGTGAATTCGGGCCAAAGAGTTTGAAGGATCCTATCTTTATTTGCAGCGAGCTCCTTGGAGTGGTCTTCAAATGGCATATGATTATAAATGTCCATGTGTATGCCATATCAGTAATCTGCATGAGGAAGGTGAATTAAGTCTTGGTATGACGCCCTCATCGTTGTAGTTGATGGTAGTGTAAATATGGTAGTTGAAACATCCGTTTCTTTGACAAGGGCCTAAATATGACTTTAGGTTTAATACAAACCGATGGATTTATGCTATAAAAGGAGAATTGAAACAAAGTTACCATCATCGTTTAAATAACAACAATCAACTTAGTCCAACACTTGTTGCCTTACTTCGATGGTAGCCTTAATACTTACCTCTCAATTTAAATTTTAAAACAAATTATTTACACATATGTATTTTGAATGGCTCCTTTTTAATAGCGATTTTCCGCACCAAGTTCGGCCTATAAGCATGATGACGCAACTTGACGCTTGAATTTTAAACACGTATCTTCTTTTGTCCCATTGTGTGACTTTAATCAATATTGAGAGTGTGTATGAGTAAGAGAAGCAATGTGAGTGTGTAATTTAGTCGTAGGTTGAGGAACATGTTCACTTTAATTCTCAAGATGTTTCCTGGCACATGCTCTGTCTTTAAACATTGCATATCACGTGATTATGATCGGTTAACTTGATCGCGAATTATTATCAAGGACGTAAGACGCAACCTCTTTTCCGAACGAATGATATGAGCGCGTGAATCGCGAAATGTGAAGATTCGATTGGATATTAGGGTGATACTCTACAGGTGTGGGCAAACCATATCTGATATGCCAGAGTGACATTTTTTTCAGCATAATAGAAAGTGTTCATCTCTGGTGTATTGAACACCTTTGCATTTGATTAGCCTTTTAGATGGAGAAAGACTTTGTTTGTTTATATCTTGTTTCATTTACCATGCCGTTAACATTTCTATCACCACCGTCTCATAAGGGCTGAGGACAGACCCCCGCATACATATTGTCTCCTCTCCCTCTCTACCTACCCCCCTCTCTCGTTCTGACTCTCTCTCTCTCTCTCTCTCTCTCTCTCTCTCCGTCTCTTCCCACTCCACTCATCTCAATTCAATTCAATTCAATTCATTTTTTTCATTTCCATTTGCAATAAAAACAATACAAAGGTATAAACAATGATAAGCATTTGCAATATATAAGAAAAAGAAAATAGGGAACTAAAAAATAAGGCTAAATGGCCTTGTGAAAGGCATAGTCCCCCGATGAGGGGGGGGGGGGGGGAGATGTGTTTTCGTGCGCCTCCACAAAATAATGAATTCAACTCACAAACAAAAACGAAATGGTTTGAAATACATTTATGTCATCTTTTATCACTACATTTGAAACAAAACACTCGCGGTTACGGAATGCAAATTGACAAATCGCATTCGACAGCAATTAGTCACAGTTCGCTGGAAAGTATGTCACTGGTATTAAAGGTCACTGGAGGATCGTGTGTATATGTCTGTGTGGGAGGGGAGGGGGGGGGGGGTGTAAATCTTCATATGTCCATAGTTTCTGCGACTCGCCCTCTCGTTTCTTTTGTCTTTTTGAATGATCTGTATTTTGTTAAACTTATTTTTTACAGAACAAATGCCAACTGTATTTTCCTTCTCCTAAATCGCTGCGTAAAATTATTTGGTAATACTGCAAAACAAACGAAAAGGCGGTGTTAGTCGTGTTACTGTTGTTTGTGAAGTAAGTCTTAATCAATGTGTAATTAGATAACTCACTATAAAGGCAACAGGGAAAATTGATTGAATAATAAAGCAGGCCGCGTCGATAATTTAGAAAATCACGCTCATTGGGGCAAAAAGGATTCATACTTTGTTTGATGTTCCTTGAAATTAATTTTGAGACCAAACAATGAATAAAATTCAACAATGCCGCGAGTAGCAAACAAAACTTTATAAATGATATTTTTGTGAAAACGGGGGGGGGGGGGGGGGGGAGAGCATATTAAAAATAAAAAAATGTGGTCCAGGATTTGATGATTTTTTTGCAACGACTCTTCCAGCCGCTGACATAAGCGGGGGGGGGGGGGGGTCACCTTTTTTGTCACCCTTTAGCACCAACAAATAAATAAAAATAAAAACGTTTTTTTAAACAACATTTGAAAGGGGGGATCCTAAAAAAAAACACACATACAAAATAACTTAGGGGGGTTCGACCCCCAAATCCCCCCCCCCCTGCGTACGCGCCTGTCTCTGTCTCTCATGCTCTGCCCCCCCCCCCCCCCCTCCACACATACACACACCTCTCTCCATCCCCTCTCTCTCTCTCGCTCCTCGATCAAAACTTGGCAATGCTTGCTAAAGGGAATGAAAACTCACATCACACGATTTTACTCTTACAATAACCATCGCTTTTGTTTCCAATTCTGGCAGGGAGCCCTGCTCCACGGTGCCTCGTCATCCGCTCGTTTCCTGCACGGCCCGTCCCCCGCGACCTTCGTATCTATGTTCCGCTCACTAGATCTTTGGCTCAGTACTAACTTTAGCTGTATCTGGACTGCAACGTGTATATCGGTAAGTCGAGACAGTATCATTGTGTTTTATATCTAATCGCTGTTATTCTATGTTAAACCAATTTAATAGTGTTTTGAAATAGCAATGCGATTAATTTTGTTCGTCAAACAAATCGAATAGTTTTCTATAAAGCTCAATTGAATAACTATAGGCCTTTTAAACTATGTTCGTTGAGTGGATGTATGCGTTTCATTTAACAATGCATGATTTGCTTGTAAGATAATATATTTAACGCACCTGCCATCTTTAGCAGCATAATTTGGTGGAATCCGCCTTGCATACTTCTTGTTGCTATGTCGGATAGCCTCAGAGTCGTCTAAAGCCTAGTTGTGAACGAACTTTTTATTATAGCCTATGTAATGAGTTAAACATAGCTTTGTAGGGCTTTATGAAATTATTCTGTGGTTTATGATTAATACACGCAATTTAGAATTATGAATGAAATGTATAAGTTACAACATTCACGCGTGGATGGCTTATCTGAATTACTTGCTATATGCTATATTAATACCGCATGTGTACACGATTGGAAATTAACTGATGAGTGGTTTTAATTAACGGCAACCTAGCTTTTGTAATAAGTTTACTAATTCTGTATTGAAGCAGGAAAATAAGAGAGCAGAACGGCGAAAACTTTCGAAATAAATCGGACCAATTAATTGAAATATGAGATCACTCAATCTATGCAAATCTCGAATTGATAATTTGGTCGCCAGATTATAACGTAAGCATGGACAAATCTCCCGTTTATCGTGTACAAAAATATAATTATTTTTTCTTCTCCCTTCGGGCAATATATTCAAATCATATTCTGGGTAACGAATCAGTATACGTTGTATAAAAAGAAAAGACCCACTTGAGTCATACTAAATTGGCATTTTATTCGTTGAGTCTGAAGTTGACCAAGACTACATGTATGTGGCAATCCACTGACCAAATTGCCAATTTGAAATTCACAAAGAGTTAGTGATCTCATATTTCAAACATTAATTACTTTCCTATTATTGGTCTGATATATTTTAAAGATCTTCTTCACTCTGTTTTCTCTTAATTTTCAGTTTATTTTCAAACAAATGCATTAATTACAGATATTGGATTGGCTTTTGAAACACGACCGTGTTAAAGCATATTTCAAAAAAGTTGATGCACAAGGAGTCTTTGAATTTGCCTTTAAATCATGTTAATAGGGGTTATTCTGTACAATGTGTCCCGGACTAGACTTGGCACTTGTCCATTTATTTCATATAAACATAATGAAAAACAAATCATTTGATGTGACAATTGACGAAGGGTTCTCTCAAGTGAAGAGGTATCGTAATAGAGTGGTTTTACCACTCGACTGGATTTACGGCATGGCACTTAATGTCCTTGAGGATAATGATTTTAACTTCATTGCTCCTCTTAATTTGATAATGTTAATTTGATACCCGGTAGGATGCGACAGGATTTGGATTAGAACATGCGCGCCCGTAAAAGGCTACTAGCGCATCGCCTTGGTTTCGAACCCGGGGCGCCGAATAACGAGACCACTGCTCTACCAACTGAGCTATCGCGCCTCCTCGTTATTTTTTCTTCTTTGTTTTCATAGATTTCTTTTCTCTCATAAAGAAGATTTCACAAAATTTATAACATTTTGTACAAAATTAGTCTTCAACTTTGCAAGTAAACAAATACATTTTTCATATAAAATATAATTGCAGATGAAGTTACACATTTACAGAAGAAAAATATTCACATAAACAAATTTATAGTTTCACCTTTTAAACAAATCGCACATAATTTTTTTTACAATTTCCTCGTCCAGCTTGCATAGATGAATAGTAAAGCGAATTAGAAACCGGTATCGTTATCATCTTCTTCTTCTTCTTCTTCTACTTCTTCTTCTTCTTCTTCTTCTTCTTCTTCTTCTTCTTCTTCTTCTTCTTCTTCTACTTCTTCTTCTTCTTCTTCTTCTTCTTCTTCTTCTTCTTCTTCTTGTTCTTCTTCTACTTCTTCTTGTTCTTCTTCTTCTTCTTCTTCTTCTTCTTTTTCTTCTTCTTCTTCTTCTTCTTCTTCTAAATAAATGAGATGAAATTTAGAAAATTACGCGCGGCCTTTGTATTAAACAATTTAAATCATTCCTTTAAGGATTTTCCAAATAAGCAGAAACTAGAAGAACACAGGCCTCTTTGATGGAATATTGTTTGTCTCAGTTTCTTTCCGGATGTTGTTGATTAATTTCCTTGTTTCATAAAAACATCTCCTTACATACGCCATCATCATACATGGTTTTTTCACGATCTAAAATCGATTCTTTCATCTGAAGTGCATATTAAAATGACTAGGCATGGACTTCTAGTCATTAGACTAACCTGTATATGAAGAGGCATTACTTTGTTAAAATTATAATCGCACGTACGAAGAGTAAACATCCTACTCGCCACTTTTTAAATTGTATATTTCGTCCTTGTTTTCAATAATAATAATAATAATAATAACATTAATAATGATAATATGCACTCATGTGTGTCAGACTTGACACTCCTGGCGCTCCACAATTATTACCCCTCACTTTACCTCTGCTGCCATTATGGCGCTCTAGCATGTCAAGGTATTAATTCATGCCAGGTACCCTGGTTTACTCAACACCCCCCCCCCCCCCCTTAAGCAAAAAAAAAGGTTTACTTTGTGTTTACTTCCCAGGGGTAGGCCCATCTTCTTTAGTAGTTTTTGTTCCTTTTTTGCCCCCCCCCCCCCCTGGATCCGCTACTGGTTCTATCTGCCGACTGCAAACAAAGGCAATGCACAGCAATTTTATTATGTAAAAACCAAAGTAAATAGTCTATGCCGCGGACTTTTAATTGAATACTGGTAGTTAGATATATATATCTGTAATATATTTGAATTTTGATTTGTTGAGTTCCTGAGTAAACGTAAAATGTTTAATTGTTTTTTATAGCGCCGAAGAATTCGAAAACTAAGAAAGAGAGAGAAAGAGAAATATACTACTAAAAATAATTTGGGTTTAAGTTCATTGACTTTGGTGAATCGTGATCCTCGCAAGGAAAACTCATTTAAGCATTTCCTGTTTCCTGTAGTAAAGAGAGAATGACGGGAAACAAGAAAGAAAATGAGTGAAGGAGAGACAGAAGCAGAGGTAGAGATAAAGATAGATAGAGGGTGAGTGAGAGAGAGAGAGATAGATAGAGGGAGAGAGAGAGATATAGAGAGAGAGACACACACACACACACACACACACACATATATATATATATATATATAGGGAGAGAGAGAGAGGGAAAGAGAAAGGGAAAGATAGATAGATAGATATATAGAGAGAATAAATTCACTGTATACTCATTGCAGCGTTTCCTGTTTCCTGTAGTAAAGAGGGAACAACGAGAAACATGAATTGAGAGAAAAGGAGAAGGAGAGAAGGCGAGGGAGAGGCATAGGCAGAGATTAAGCTAGAAAGAGTAAACAAAAAGAGAGAGGGAGGGAGGGAGAGAGAGAAATAGACAGAGAGTGAGTGAGAGAGAGAGAGAGAGAGAGATAGAGAGAGAAAGAGAGAGAGAGAGAGAGAATAGATAGAGAGTGAATACATTTACTGTAAACAATTCTAAGGTCTATCCTTTTCCAAACCGGACTTGAGATGTCAAGTTTCCAAAGTAAATAGTGACAAATACAAGGACGTTTTCCTTAATTTTGTTTTGATCAGTTCGTTATGAGTTCCATAAAAACGTTTTTCTTTTCTTCAAATGTGTATGTCCATAAAAACAATTAATTTTAGAAAGTCAATTACAACAAGCCTCGATAATTCTTAAACCGCAATTTCTACCAAATTGCCAATAATAAATAAATTAATGATATAATTGTGTATTCGTTACAACAACGATGCTGCCATATTGCTGCTGCTTTTACTACTACTACTACTACTACTACTACCACTACTACTACTACTACTACTACTACTACTACTAATACTACTACTACTACTACTACTACTACTACTACTACTACTACTACTACTACTACTACTACTACTACTACTACTACTACTACTACTACAACTACTACTACTCCTCCTACTACTACTACTACTACTACTAAAACTACTACTACTACTACTACTACTACTACTACTACTACTACTGTTACTACTACTGTTACTACTAGTGATACTACTACTACTACTACTACTACTACTACTACTACTACTACTACTGTTACTACTAGTGATACTACTACTACTGCTGCTACTACTACAACTACTACTACTACTACTACTCCTGCTACTACCTGACTTATAATTACGACTTCTTCTTCTACCATCACCAAGAAATGGTGGGAGCGCATATGCTTGGGACATGTACCCCTGTCCCAACCCATCCCCAAAATAGATATGTAGATATCTAATTAATGGGTACTTGGAGAAGGGAATATAGGTTATGATTTCATTTTATTTCATGCTCTAAATGATAAATCGGGGCATTACAAGAAATTCACGAATTGTAAATGACAGATAATATCAGAGATAGAATGGAATATTTGGTACTTATACGTAATAATACAGCTAATAATTCTTATATGAATATACACACGCTAACACATTTCGCCTCTTAGCGTCGATTCGTCACCGCTGTGTCTAGAATCTGTCGACCATGTACTGCTGTGGTTAGTTAAAATATGAATCACTCTGGGCAATCTTGTTTTAATCAATGTCAAACTTGTCGTTTTGCCCTACGAATGGAGGTATCTCCTGCTTACACACGCACATCGCACATTGCCCGTGTACATAACCATGTGAAAGGTTCTAAAGTTGACGATTTAAAGGGTAGAATGGCCTGATGGGGCAAGTTTTTTTTTACAAAGAATAGGAAAAAAAACCTATTTAACCACTTCCTGAAAGTGTCATTCAAAGTGCCCCTTTACTTCTGCATTGTTTTATCCCTTGACACGTCACCCCACCTCCCACACACCCACCCTTGCTCAGTAAAGGACCTGCATCGACAGGGGCGGATCCAGGATTTTCACAATAAGGGGGAGGGGGACGGAAATACATATTTGTTTCAAGCCATGGACAAGAGTTAACATATTACATGTATGCGAATTTCAAGTAATACAAATGAAGCAACAAAAAGAAATAAAGTGAATAAAGGTGGCTATGTTTGTCAGTTTCTGTTGGTGTCGGGGGGGGGGGGGGGGTCACGGGCAGGTTATGCCTCTTCAATCCGTGCTTCTCTTTTTTCTCTCTCTGTCACTCTACTTAACAATTATTCCCATACCTTTACTATCATTTTCTCAACCTCTCTCTCTCTCTCTCACTCTCTTCCTTACCCCATCTTCCACTCTCTCTCTCTCTCTCTCTCTCTCTCTCTCTCTGTCTCCCCCTCTCCATCTCTCTCCCTCTCTCTCTTTCTCTCTCTCTCTCTCTCACTCCCCCTCCTTTTTTCTCTCTCTTATCTTTCTTCCTATCCTGTAAGGTAACACCCATTTTTTTTCTCATAAGCCCTTCGCTAATGTGGGTGTGCTTGTAAGTTCCTATACCCTTCCCTATACCCGACCCTAGTAGGTGCTAGCAGACTTCCTTCATACTTCCTTTCAGCGGTCAGCTTGATATAACTTTCTTCTTCTTGATATGCCAAGAAAACCTCGTTTCACCCACTGGTTTGGTTTCGAGTCCTGGATCTCTGTTCCAAGATATTTGCCTCCACTCCCCGAGTAAGGGCGTGTTCTCTAGTCTGACGCAGGAGGTCCTATAACGCCTGTTGCACATTATCTAATGCCGTACGTACGACTGCGTCAGTGACTTCCGTCACGGTGGTATTCAAATTCATGTTCCAAATCCAATTCTAACTTAAAATTTGATTTAAATTCAAAGAAACCATCAAAAGAGCTGGAGTTCAGTTTTATAAGTGTCATAGATTTTAGAAGAAAAACAAATTAGAAACAGGTATTAGAATTATGATATTTGCTGATAGAGATAGATGTACACACCCTGTACTTCTTTTGCAGGAAATAATGATTGAGTGCTCCATTCAAACCCCCCCCCCCCTTAAAGTGACTCGGTAACATCGTTGAAGGTTGATTACAAAATTGCGTAATTTGTGTATGAAATGTTACTTATTATCTTCCTCCTATACTGCACTAACCCTCTAACATGCAAACAAATCCTGAAGAAATTCTCAAAGCACAAAGATATTAATGTTTTTCTAAGAAAGCGTCACTGTACAACACCCTCTAACAGTGATTAACAGTACATTCTCCCAACCATTTTTGAATTTTCCCAACCATTTTTCCATAAAAATAAGACAAAAGACAGGCTCTAAAAAATCTGTCAACACCTTAATGTCTAGAATGGTATATAGATCCAATTCTTTGCTTTGTGACGATTTACATCAACATAAACTGTAATTGAATTGTAATAATACAGTTGGGAGAAATAAGGTATCGTTCAGATCAGTTTCCCCAATGTTTATCGTAAATTTCTGTAGCCCTCCTGCATCTAATGTATGTTAATTATGCATTCAATATATTTGTTTAAATTCAATAAATTTGTTTAATATCGTTTATTATCTGTATAAAATTATATACACTTGAAATATTGTATCAAGCCATATTATGTTCATGAAAATGTATGATGAAAAAAAGAAAAAAGATGCAGAAACCAATAAATCAAATCAAATCAAATCAAATCAAATAGTGGTCCCTTTTCACTAAAACTTTCAGATTATCTTAAATTGTACATTTAGCATTGAAGTCACTACCTTAGCACCATTTTTGTTCATCTTTACAATGTTACAAAGTCCCTTTAAGCTATATGGCTAAAAGAACTGCTCTATGCTTAAGTGTACAACAAAACATATCCTTAGTCCCTCAATACTTGATTTTATGCTTGTCATGCCTGTCACAGCCCATGACGTGAATCCGATCAGACGAAGGCAGTGTTGTTGTTTATTGTCTGTCTTCAACGTGTTGAAGAAAAACACGTCATGGTCATTTTAATCTTCCTGATCTTGCGTCAATTCCGACCGCAATAAACTTGTGAAAACAAAACAAACGTCATTTATAAACGGTTAGGTTATTTTTGTGATGTGAATTGTTTGTCATGTCATTTTGTTTTGTTTTGACATCTTACCACCAATATAATACAATAACTAGAATCATGACTCCAATCCACCCGGCATGCTTGAATTCCGACTGCACTGAACCAGTGAAAAGAGAACTCACGTCATTATTTTATAAACGGATGGGCTATTTTTGTTTGGTGTTGTTAATTATGTGTAATATTGATTTGATTTTGTTTTGAAATCTAACAATCAATATAATATATAGCAGTATTATGACTTAAATCTACCTGATTAGCTTGCATTACGACCGCAGTGAACTTGTAAAAACTAAACACAGTCATGTCATATAAGAATGGTGCTCCCGATTCTTGTGTACTAGTATGGTTAGGTGTCATATTTTACTTTTGTTTTGACTGTAAATATCTATCATAATAATCAACATTAGATATCAGATAGGATCATACGACTTTAATCCAACCGGTATGCTTGAAGTCCGACAGCTGTGACGTGACAAAGCGCATGTCATTCACAAACGTCTTGTAAATATTAGAGTGTCGTTTCTTTTTGTTTTGACTGTAAAATACATCTTACTATCAATACAGAAAACTACAAATGCCAATATCATGATCGAATTACGTGTAGAGCAGAGCCAACACCCACAACAAAAACACCCCAAAAGCAACAACAACAACAGGCAACACAAAAGCTGGAAGGATGGTCGGGGGAGGGAGGGCTTGGGAGGAAATAGGAAGGGAAGGATGTCGTCATGGTGCCCTTGCACAGTCATTTTTATATCCGAACTTTTCACATTTTCTTCGCCAAATGTCTAAACCTGGGACGATGACTGTTGTATTATAATTAGACACCGAAAGTTATTCATGCAACATTGTGCCAGCTTAAGTTCCATCTTGTTGTCTTTTTTCTTCTCTCCTTTTTCGGGGGGGGGGGGGGGGGGATATGAGTCTAGTTCCAGCTAGCACGAGACTCATTGCACAGACTATTGAAACTTCTAAGTATTAGGCATTTCAATAGCGTAAATAACGTATTGAAGTGCGAACATAGCAACATATAAATCAAATGCAACGCATTTAATTAGCCTCTGTGTGCGATTTCTGGATTGAGCTTAGAAATCAACGATCCCTAGGCCTATCCAGCTTTTTCTTTTTGTTGTTGTTTGTTTGTTTGTTCGTTGGTCTGCTTTTTTTTTTTTTTTTTTTTTTGGGGGGGGGGGCACTTCAGAGCCACTTCTCCCCGTCCTCTCTCCCATCATCCTCCCATTTGACAAATAAAGAGCCTTGGGGGCATGTGGAGCTTTTGAGAACCATTTCGGGGAGAAACAGATATATTGTCTAGAAACTTTCTGACACTCGGAAGCAAACAAGCACACGCCTCTCATTATCTGATCTTGACTTTCGATTTGCAAAGAGTTTTATTTTAAATCGTCGTAGGGATCAGCAGATCAGCAATTATTTATAATTATTAGTTGATTCAGATACTCTTTCACGAACCAACAGCGGTTAAAAATTGTGGTGATTGTTATTAACATTTGTTCAAATATTCGCACGAAGTTGACACCGTTACGGTCTAAAAATCTATATATTTTTTTCCTTCAAAAGTGAGTCATTGTTTACCCATACAGATTCATCGGTGGGTGGCTAAATATAAATACAAACTGCCTTCAAACTAACACTTCTTATGGTATTTGGATTGGCCATGGCTATTCAATCCACATTTCCCATCATATTCTTTTTGAAGGTGAAATGACGGAAACTATATCACGGTTCACTGACTTCAAATAGTCAGTGGAATGCGGTACATACAAACGGTCTGAGGAATATTATTATTACTTCTAAACGATTTGCATTTCATTGTTTGGAAGCAAGGAGTAGTGTGTTATCACAGCTAAATGCTGAATTTATCCACCTGGTAAACTTTAATAAGATAGCGTGCTATCGGTGAGTTGATGCAGTCTTATTCATAAGTTATTTAACTATTTATTCGAATTTGTAATTATTAATGTATTTATCTAATTATTTGTTTATTTAATTATTTATTTATTTGTTTATTTATATTTCATTTATTAACTTTTCATTTGTTCAATATCTTTATGGCCTTTGATTACGACCGGTGAGTACATAATTTTCAAAACAGAATAATATAAGAATAAAAATAGTGTTTGATTCTACGTGATACAGCTATAATTCATCTATAAACTCGAAGATTAATTTCTTCATGAAATTAGTAATGTCGTAGTTACTGACAGTGGCACTTCACGTAATAATTAAGCACGCACTTCCTTCTCTATCTTCTTGTGTCATGTTTTTTTTCCATTTTGTCTCGAGTTAAAACAGGGGCTATATGATATGATTTAGGATGGATATGAGCAATCGGTAAAGATGACACAAAACAAAATCAATCGCAAGAATAAGAGTTACAAACTTTTAGAATGGCATAATGGCCTTTTAGTCCTTTTACGTTAAAAAGATAATTATTAAGGACTTTTTCATTTTCATTAGTAGTAAAGCCATATTTGTTTAATAATTTTTTTTATTGCACATATGTTTTGTTGTTGTTATTGTTGGTGGTGGTGCTTGTTGTTGTTTTGTTGTTGTTGTTGTTTTTTCTTTCTTTTTTCCCCTTCTTCTTATTTTTGTTAATGAGCGCTGTGGTGTATATATTCTTGTTTTCAGTTTAGACTATTACATCAGGTTATTGCTAATTTTAAGTTGCAAGGTACGTGCTATCTCCCATTCAGTTCGTGTTATATTTCCGGCATGGATATTCATTTATGAATGGTATTTGGTATGCATGGACTTGACGTCATGGGTAAACCTTTGGACGTAGCGATGTCCGTGCGCGCGTCACGGGGGACTGAATTTGTTCATATCAGTGTAATATAAATGGAAAGTGGGATTTTGTTTTAAAGACCAAATTTCCAAATGAGTTCGTCATGTGTTATGCTTATAAAATTTCATTTGCGATTTTTCAATTCCATACTAACCTAAACACACCCAGTCCCACCATCTCCATGTTATCTATCATGCAATCTGTTCGATATCCTCTTCCAGCCAGTAGGCCTACAGGCCGAAGTGTCGGGTGAAAAACATTATATCCTATTGAGCTTGTACATGTGCGTGTTATAATATAGAGGGTCAGATCTTTCTAATTGACAAAATCACTCATTGATAGATGTGTTTAATGTCTCGATCAAATCGGTAGGTCATCTCATTCGTGTCTGTGATGAATTCAATGTCAAGTTATAATTATTATTATACCTGGGGATATTCCAAGTTTGGTTGAAAGACTTCAATAGAATTTGTAACTGGACCTGTTTCCTGTTCATCATTTCAATAATTAGGATACCGTGTGTGGAGTGTTGTTATAGATTGTTCTAAAGCTTCCTTTACAGACACAAGTTAAACAGTACATCGATTTATGCTGCGGTTGATTCATCTCCGATTACTATTGTGTTGTGTTCGTAGGAGTTTGTTTTTAACCTGTTTCGAATTGATATAATTTTATCTCTTGTTTTAATCACTACTCCGGTCTACTGTTTAATACGTACATCCATGTGCGTTTATTTCTACCGCAGTCTAGTTTGGCCTTTTTCTTTGTCTATGTCTCTGTCACTGCCTATCTCTCTCTCTCCCTCTCTATGTCTCTCTCTGTGTTTCTGTCTGTTTGCCTCTCTCTTACTCTCTCCTTCTCTCTAGCTCTCTCTATCTGCCGCTTCCTATGTTTTCAGTCATTAATGACTTTCTGTTAGCAACTTTAACGATGTTAATATCACAATAAATACAGTATGATACTTTGATATCTGTGAAAAACCATATATACACCACTGAGTTAGCAAAAGATTGCAGGCATTATGATGTTATGACAATAATCATCAATAACCTCTTTTGTAGTCTAATAAAATACTGCTTCATTTTCTCCTTAAAAAAAAACCCAGATGTTTCTGCATTTATTGATAAATCAAATATAAAACATTCAAATAAAAATAATAGTATATAATATAATTGATTTACATAAAGAGTGACAACTTAAATACACACAAATAAAAATGCATAATTGAAAGCTTGAAAGTATGGAGGTAAGTAAAAATAATCAAGATAAATGCAGAGGCCAACTATCATAAGCAAGAATGCTTGAGTCGATAGCAGCCGGGAAGGGGGGGGGGGGGGTACATGGCGCTGTTATAGGAGTATGTAGGGGGAATAGAGTGTCACGTATAAAGAATTTGCTCAGAAAGTATCTGAATAAAAAGTGGAAAGAAATTAAAGAAAAACAAATTGCAAGTGTGTGCAAGTGGATGTGTGCAGGTGAAGTAAGTGTTCGATTCGTATTGTTAATGAACTGGTCATCTAAAATTAATTTATATAAACAAACAATCAAAACCTCTGAGACCCTTATAATGTTTTTGAATAATTATGTAGATATTAGATATTTGTTCATCGATGCTTTGAATGAATAAAGAGTTGCAGAGTGTTTAATATTGTCAGGTAAAACAATCCAAATATCTGTACCATGATGTCTTATCGATTTATAGACCATAATCATTTTGGGGTAGGTAAAGTGGAAATCGGATGAGTGTCGTGTGGGATAAGAATGTATATCACACAAAAAAATTCAAATATAATACTGTTTCATTTTCTCCTTTCATATTATCTGTTTGCAGACATCACGATGATGGTTCAGCGAAGCATTATTGTGAGTCTAGGCTTTGTCATCGAACTGGGAATCTTTTATGTTTGCTGTATTTCTGGAATGGTGTGGGCGAACGCCTCAGGTAATTATCAAACATGTCAGTAGTTATTTCACAATATTTTGTTTGACTCATCTCTTCCCCGAATACTGTCCATGAACTGGTACATATTTTGTGTAGATATGCATTCATCAGCATTTCACTTTTTTGGCAGTAGATTTACTGATCGAAACTACCTCATGCTCTATTCTCTTTGTTTTGTTTTGTTTGTTTACTCTTCAGTATTAGTGAACGTGATGGCAGTCCAATCAATTCATGAACACTTTTTTAGTGATCACAAAATGCTATTAACAAATTATATTAACACAGGTCTATTGGTTATACCAAATTAGTAACGCCGTAGTACAGGCATGTAGGTGGGCATTATTGTAAAAGTATTTTGTATGAGAGGAAAATATGTACTTTTTATGTGAAACTCAGCACCTACCAATATCATATTTAGGCGACTTACATTTACATTTTCGCTTCTTTTATTCTCACATTGTTAAGTTAATTTCCATAACCCTTCATCTGTTTATGATAGAGATCGAGAATGATTGAAATTTCAATTCAAATGTACTTTTTAATTTTTAAGAATATTTTCAATTTAGTTTTTAATTTAGATTTTTAGAAAATGGAATCGAAATCGAAAATTGAATACAGTAAAACATGTCTTAACGGCCACCTATCTAAGAAGACCTCCTGTCTATAAAGGTCACTTATAGTGCCTCTCTCTCTAGCAAGAAATACGTGTTGTAGAAGCTGTCCAGGAAGACAAACTGTCTTCAGTGATCAGTTTTCCTGTTTCTCTTAGCTGGCCTTTAAAGATAGATTTCACCGTACTCTGTTTAAAATTTTTGATACATTTTAAATAGGGGCCTTTCCTTTGGTGGAAGGAAGTTTAAATGTGGTTGGACGAGCAAGTGTGCGCTTGTAAAATGGCGACTGGCTGGAATGCTCCCCAGGGAGTGGAAAATGTGCACACATTATGTGCGGGTAAGCCTGAATCCGATGACCGGGGTAATAATATATCTGTTGAGCGCTTAGGCACATCGTTGGATCGGTGTATTCAGCGCTATATAAAAAAACGGATTATTATTATTGTTATTAATGGTATTGTTATAACAAACTATGGGTTGGTTGAAATCCATAATGGCGATGTTTGAGAACAAAATCTGTTGTAACTAGCCATTTTAGAAACATATTTTCTAATTTTAAACAGGGGACGTTCGTTTGGTTGGAGGAAGCAAACCAAACGAAGGACGGATTGAAATCCACAACGATGGTGTTTGGGGGACCTACTGTGGCGATTCTATCGATGTTCAGATTGGCATGGTGATATGCAGACAAGCCGGGTATCCGGGAGCCGCCATGAGGTTTCAGACCAGTGATGAATTCGGACCCGGTACGGGACCGGTTTATTACAACGGTTACATGTCCTGCGTTGGAGGTTCGTTTATATTGTTTATTATTTTGTTTTGCGTTCATACTTTATGGAGCTCTCACACTCTGCCATGTAGTCCTACCGTCCACCTGCCGGGCTATTAAAAAACAACAGAGTCCAGAACGTTGGGTTTTGAGCGAACTTGTCCCCGGCCGCAAAAAAAAATTCATAAAATTAATCTTTTCACCGTTTCGTTGCCATCTTCTGGCCGTTTCCATACCGGGCCCATACTTGGTCTCGAACGTGTCTACCGGGTTTGTAGCAGCCACCTACCAGTCACTTGGCGTCCCCTCACCGCTCGGAGCGTCCTGTGAGCGAGTCCCCGGACTGCTGACGTCATGACAAGAAAAAGTAAAGCTCATCTGACGAAACCCCTCTATATATACCCAATAATTAGTGACAAACGGTGGCACACGGTGACAAAAGTAAATTTGTTGGTAATGGCACGTTCATATGACGCTACTGTGAAGGTAAGGACACGTTATGGACCCGTTATAGGACGTTATGGGAACCTCAAGGCGTTAACAGGATGTTACCCATTCGTTAGGGAGGCGGCGCCGTCAGAATCAGGCGGTACCGCTTTGGAAACACCCGTTGGCAGTCCGGTATGAACACTGTAATGAGGACGGTATGAATACGTTATGAAGACGTTGGCACGGTATCAACACGTTCATGACACGTTCACAACCCGCTTACAACCCGTTGCAGACGGTGGATTTTTTTTTGCCCGTTCATTACCGTTCTGTAACGGGTTATGAGCGTGTTGTGAACGTGTTCATACAGTGTGACCGTTTTCATAACGTATTCATACCGTCCTCATACCGTTCAACACCGTCCTCTTGCCGCTTACTTGCGGCCGGTGCCAGCCGGCCAAAGTTTTGAACATGCCCAAAACTTCGCCGGGTCCCACCGGGTGTAAATAAGCGCCAACGCCCTATTAACGTGTTGCCCGCTTTGATAACGAACCACCGTGTGCCCTCGCCGTTCTCCACCGTCCCCGCACCGTCCGCAGACATTTTCGCGCACGGTGGCACACGGTAGGCCTACACGGCAGAGTGTGAGAGTCACTTAATGGGTTTTGTTCTTCAATCTTTCACACTTGTATTGAATCAGTTTAAAATTAGACATTGAAGTACATTATAGGCCCATTAGAACATGGTACCTCATATCACTTATCGCTGAAGTTAATTGTTCCTAAGTTTTGACATGTAAAATGTTAGAAAATATTTTCTTTTCGCATATGCATGAAGAAGCCACACCCTTTATAAAAACCTTCGTAATGCATAATGTCTGTAAACTTTAAAAGTAAAGGTGATAACATGGGGGGGGGGGGGGAGGTGTCCGGACATTTGATAAAGACACAACGTCTTGGTATACAATTTGTGGAATGGAAATACCTATATATATATTTCTTAATTTTGTTTACAGCTGAAAGTAGTCTTGCACAATGTCACTTCACGAACTACAAGTACACCACGTGTACTCATGCTAAGGACGCTGGGGTGATATGCAAAGGTAGGTATAGCTCCGCTATTTCGTTTGATAGCCATACACCAATAAAGTTACCGCTATACTACCGAAGTTTTCGGTCACAGGTTCTCCAGAGGGGCGACGTATCGTCCCCGAATATCAAGTAAATATTCGAGAAGCGAAGCAAGCGAGCAACACTTTAACAATTTACTTTATTATATAAATCTTCAAACTTCATTATTCTATTTTCTTGACACATAATCATTCCAAGTTCTTGTGACAGGAGTCAAGTGTGTTAGGACACGCGTCTCTTCAGCAACTCATTTTTTTACGAAGATAGGAATTAATATATATAAATTACCTAGTTCAGCCATTTACGCTTTTGCGGGATTCACGCTTTTCGATTGTAGCACCACACGCGACATCCTTATACTAGTCCTGTGGCAGAGGTGTCGCCAAAGCGTCTATGATACCTAATACAATTAAAACACAGAAACCAAACGTAATGTTTTTTTCGTAATATTGAATTCAAAGAATCATCAAATTGAAATCCTAATTGACCCAAACTTCCTTTTCTTTGATGGCATCAGAGCCTGGCTACCTCGGCTGCTATCCCGCTGATGGTTCCAAGTTCCAGCCCATCCTCTCCCTCACATCATCCTCGGGCAGCGATAGTGTGGACGATTGCCTGACTCTCTGCCGGTCCGATAACATGTCATATGCTGCTATGTCGGGCAGGAACTGTCACTGCAACAGCCAGCTACCAAGCAACATCAGCTCTAGCAAGGTGACAGACGATGAATGCAGCACCGCATGCTCGGGAAATTCCCGCCAAATTTGTGGAGGTCCCAAACACTACTCGGGTAAGTTTGCTTTAAGGCTCTCATAAATTGCCATTGTTATTTGTTATCACTATCTTGTTTTTTTATCATTCCATTCTGTGTTTGTATGTTTTAAATATTTTTATGAAGAGTGTTGAATGAACTTTGAATTGAATTGAATTAGGCGAGGGCATGCTTTTCTGTTCGAACTTTCTTCTTCTATACAGTATAGTAAGGTGGTGACTACAAAAACATGTCCATAGTTCTCTTGCCAATCCTTCTGAAATTTTTGCTTCAAACAAATTAATGAACTTAATATTTGAAATTATAAGAACATAGTTGAGGGTACTCAAGAACACGACAATGGACAACGATTGTTATTCATCATTTCCTTTGTCAAAATCTACAGGTAAGAATATGAAATCAATTCCTAACAATAAAGAATGATTTTCCTAATCACCGCATTAACAAGAATTATCAACTTTAAACCTCGCTTAGTGTCATGAGCTACCAAAAGGAAGGTAAACTTCTAAAGGGAATAAACAAATGGTTACCCCAAAATTGAAAAGCCATCGCAAAACTTGATAACTTGCACAAAGTTTAGCGCGAGTTTTAATTGAAAATGAATATTTTGTTTAGGACGGTAAAGATCCACTGAGCTTGCAATGTGTTGAAAGCACAAACAACACTTGTGGCATAATATTTCAGCAAACAGGCAACCCCCAAAATGACAAAAAGAAAAAGAAAACAAAATGGATGCATTGCAGGAAAATCCGCACAGACAATAGGGAAACATCAACTTCTGTTCCTCGACATTAACCCCCAGAGACTGAGAAACATTCATGTAGGTCTGACAATTTGGTCTTCTTTTTACCACATACACCTCATGAAACTGAAAGCTTGGCAACGTCTTTCCAAACATTTTATTAGGAACCTGGCAAATCTTCAACCTTCGTCATTAAATATAAGGGGGCAAGGGAAAGGGTACGGCTATTCTAGACCACGTTTTAGTGCAGCTGACTTAGTTTTTGAAGCAATTATGGCACATTCAAGAAGGCATGACAATAGGCTTTTATGCGCTGCAGGTGTTTATGAAGGAGAGGTGAAGAAATAACGAATTGAGGGCAAGGACAGAACGGGGAGGGGAAGAGGCACACAGAGAGAATGAGATCCAGAGGCAGAAAAAAGTATTCTTTATCGGTTACTGGATAAAGCACTGTCTTTACAAACATAAGTGCCATCATAATTGTGAGAGACAGAGACAGAGATGGGACTTAGAGAGAGAGAGAGAGAGAAAGAGAGAAAAAACAAACAGGGATAAGGATGCAGATAAAGAGAGAAATATAGAATCAGAGATAGATAGATAGATATATAGATATACAGATGGATAGATAAACGAATAGATAGTAAGATAAATGTATAAATACATTTTTTGTTTAATACAAATAAAAGAGATACAGAGAGAGAGAGAGAGAGAGAGAGAAAGAAAGAAAGAGAGAGAGAGAGAGAGAGTGCGAGAAAGAGAGAGTCCTGTTTTTCAGTGGACCCTTCAATTTCCACAGTTTTCCTTTTTAAAAAAACATGATGTGCATCAATTGTTTATATTTTCTTTTATAATTCGATTAATGATTTGCAAAATACATTATGGTAAAGTATATTGATTTCCTTATTTGATTTATTTTGTCATGAGTGTTTATATTGATCGTTCTGTTAAAAATGATCCCAAAACTGAAATTGAAACTGAAACTGATTTTTATTTATATTAACACCATACATGTAGTAACCGGTTCCTTATCTGCAATGCGAGATAATTCTATTCAATCGGGACTACTCTACCGGTACTGCGAAGGGTGATCCTGATGATGGGTCGATCAATTAATCCTTTCCGTTGTTATATCCCTACCACCGCCTCTATTAATACAAAATCCCGTTCGTGGTAGAGATCATTAAAGGCCATTTTAACACTATAAGGGAGATTGATACAATATTTTGTATTTCAAAAAAGACCAAGAAGAAATTAAAGTAGACATCAACAAAAAAGGAAAATATATCACTGTGATGGTGGTGACCGGATTTGATAACAACCATTTGAGCAAAAAACAATGACAACATACAATTCACACGGTGCTAGACAGGTAATTCCCGATATTGGTTTTCATTGCTTATAACGTCACCATATCGTTGGATCGATAATTTGAGAGAGAGAGAGAGAGAGAGAGAGAGAGAATGATGATGACGATGATGGTGATGGAACTTTTTTTCTTCAATCAAACAAATGTATGAAAATAAATGATTCAAAAATTGATACAAATAACAAGATAAATACAGAACAACAAAAGGTTTATTTATAGTTGCAAGCCTCCCATGTCCCTATAATCACGGGTGAGCCAATGTACCTTGTTTCACCCATATTTCAA
This sequence comes from Strongylocentrotus droebachiensis, assembly GCA_035222895.1. Taxonomy (NCBI): domain Eukaryota; kingdom Metazoa; phylum Echinodermata; class Echinoidea; order Camarodonta; family Strongylocentrotidae; genus Strongylocentrotus; species Strongylocentrotus droebachiensis. Next base: position 160,751 of record JAVYIG010003098.1, read on the forward strand.
AGAGTTAGCATATTCCTGACACTTCTAGCATCTGCTGTAATTGATGACACAGGAAGATGCAAACTTCCAAAGCCAAACTTAATCCCCCTTTCACCATGGGGGAAGGATCTTTGGCACGCGAGAAAAAGAACCTAGAAACGATCGACGCGGTTCGAATGGTGTGTGCATTTGGAAGGGGGACATGTCGGGGAGGCATGTTGCTTCAATAGTGTGATACTTGTCTGTAGTTCTTCATCACGTAAATCATCTTTCCTTACGTACCTGTTCTCCTTTCTGAATTGTTTTCCTTGCAATTATGTTTTCTCTCCACACAAGTAGTGCTAAAATAAGCACTGATCATTTTATTTAATGTATATATATTTGTTTATGCTGAGGAAAGCACAGAACTCTTCCCCTTTTTTCAATTGTTGACGATATGTTTAGTAAATGTGTCACTTATATATATTCCTCTTGTAATCATATGCTTTTGTAAATATGTTAATTCAGATACCCTAATTTATATATTAACCTATGAACCGGGACCTACATAATACAAGCTTTGCTTTCTAGTAGATCCCCCACTTTATCGATTGATTTATATGATTGTATTCTCTGTTATAACTATTATCATGTACACTATAATTTCTATATTGTATGTTTAGTTATAATAATTACCATGTTCTTTATGTTCAATTATGTTATCTTTGATAAAGTGAAATAAATAAACTTGAAAACTTAAAACTTAAATATTATTTTAGTTGAAAGAAAAAAGAAAAAAGAAAAAAAATTGTGTTGTCATGTCACTTGAAACAACCCACAAGCTTTGATTTGCCATAACGTCAAAGTAAAGAACATCCCCTCTCTAGATCTATATTATGGACTTCACGATACTATAGTGTATGTCAGACACTCCGATATTTTCTTAATGCAACGTACCGAATACACTTTGAATATTACGTTATAGTGCAATAGATATACAATATAATTTGAGCTTACAGTGACAAGGTTCCTGTCCATTTATGTCCATTTAGTTGGTTTGGTCAATTTCCAACTTTTCTTCTGAATATAGAGTAAATGGGTCACCTGTATTAAAGCCCTTTGCCAAGAAGACGTCGATTTTCATTTAATACCATCCTGTTTCCTTCACCTCTCTCTTCCTCTCGTTCTCTTTACAGACCTCAGACTCTGTCCTTATCCCCCTACTCTCTCCCTCTCTTTATTCCTTTCTCTCCCTATACCCCCTCTCTATCTCTCTCTGTTTTCCTCATGGTCTCCCTATATCTAGTTGTCTTCCACGTAACTGCTCTCTCTCTCTCTCTTTTAACAGCATACGTACTTCAATACAAATCATTCTCTGTATGCTAAAAACCGAAAACAAATATGAAGAAGTGATTTTTGTATTGTATTAACCATTGATACCATAAGATGGTCTTTTTAAGATACGAAACCGTCTCATGATCATTCTGAGTACACACGTATTGATATTCATAATTTTGTAGTATGTATTTATGATGCAGGAGTTCTGTTCGGCGGCTTTAATATTCGCGATAGACCAGCATGGACGCGTGGGGGTATGGATACATTTTCTTGTAATTCATTTTTTCCTTCTTTTTTCTGTTTTAGTTTTCAGCACAACCGATGGATTTTGTGACCAGCTTTCCCCTCCATTGAACGGCACACTTGATACAACGTTCACGCGGTTCGGCACCACTGTCACTTTTGGCTGCTTCCCAGGGTTCGAGTTAGAAGGTGCGAAGAAGACGCAGTGTGTCAGAAGTGAGACGCACACCAGCGGATTCAAGTGGGACAGTGTCCCTCCGATATGCACAGGTAACACATCGAGTGTGCGTCTGTTATTGTTGTATTCGCGGGCGTTGCACACGCTGCGTCAATAGGGACTTTTAGATTTGCGTGGACTGATACGTGTGACGTCCATTCAAGGCAGTGCATTAAAAGGACGTCGATCGTAGCAATCCCCATTGTCTTCGTGCGAATCTAAAAGTCCCTAATTCCACAGCGCTATTGCCTGCGCTGATCGAAACTGTACAGGCGATCGGCTGATGTACCCCAGTAATGTTATGCAACGAATACGCTGTTCATATTATAAAACTTGTTTCGGGGGTACAATGCCACTCTCTTTATGGCATGTCAGAGACTACATAAATCACTGATGCTGTTTTACGTCATACATCTGACGTCTCGTGTGCAGCTAACTTTAAATAATGGTAACGGTTAGGCACAGTTCTTCACCGGTACTATCCGCGGTTCAGTTTGTCTCGTTTACAGCAATATCAAATCAAAGGAAGGATCCCTAATTTTACCCTAATAACTATTATCGAGCTTACACATGTCTAAAAGGCCCGCTCGTCAATGAACTAAAAAAAAAAACAAGAAGAGAATATCATATTTTTGTTAAAATAGTTCTTAAATTACATCAATGTATCTGGTATGGCGTACACATCTTTAGAATACCAATAGGGATTTTAAGAAACCCTGCTCAATAAATTTTTTAACTTTTCGATTCGGTTACATTTCCAATGAAAATGGTCGCACTTTCATCATGATCATGAGCTGTGCTCACTATCCTTACTGCTTTACGGATATTGCCTAATCTAGTCTAAACAAAATATATGTTATTTACTTTTACAGCAAAAAGGGGTGTAGATACCCTTAATCGCTTCACTCCAACCGATATAATCTCCAGCAAATCCGGTTTGACCGGAACACCCGGTGTATCCGATGTTTTTGGTAGGACAGTTGTTTTCTCCACTTCACTGGGCGTATGATACCACTACTTACAACGGCACATTTCATCTATTTAATGGGGCATTTCATCCGATTTACTAACTTCTAATTATCTTGATATTTCAAAAAAATAATCACGTACGGCAATTTATCGGCGATTTTTCTTTTTTTACCCAAACCTTTCTCAAGAGAAATGCAACATAATTATACGGAACAGACTGTCTATAGAAATGTTAGGGTGTTTCCCCTCGGACCGTGCAATAATCGGCTTGAGGGCGATCGATAGAATAGAAAATCGAAAATTCCTAAAACGAATTTCAGTGCAAGTCCGTCATCTTCCTCATAATTACAGATTTTTTTTTGTTATCGGCGGGTACAAAAATTACCTCATCGCTGTTTTAAAGGGACTATTCACAGCGGCTCTCTTCCCCCTCTGTTAAGGAAAGTCGGGAAGGGGAAGGGGGGGGGGCGCAAATGTTGCTGGAATTACACTCTTCGTGCATATAGGATACACAGATACGAGACAACGTATTCTCACAATTAACATTATTCATTGCTTGATACCATTTGGAGCAACTCATTCGGTTATGCTAACAGTATTTTCATGTTTATAATGTGTACAAGTCAATAACGGTTCATGAATAACAAAACAATGAAGCATATTACCTGTTTATATCATCCATTTATCTTTATCTGTCTTTATTTCTCTACCTCTCTTAATCCATTTTCTTCTTTTTTGATTTGTCAAGTTTCACAAAAATATCTTACAAAACCTAAGCTATAATGGTTATTATGATTCATGTAAATACATTTCTTCCACTGTTTTTATTGACGGGAATTTTAACAAAGCATACGATTTCGGCCTGCTGACATTTTTTATATAATTTCCTGACGCCACCTGTGTTTCTAACGGGCCGAAGATTGGGCCGTTATTAATTTAAAGATAATATATAATTATATGAATATTTGTCTACATTACAAATTTAAAATAAACTTACTATCTGAAGGTGGTGAATATAAAACATATATTATACACTGACTTCAATCCAGACACAAGCTACATCTATAGGCCTGTTTAACTGCAATAAGGTGATCTTCATCCCATATATTTGATTTGATTTGATGTTCATTTATTTTCCATATACTTCATCACAAATTAACTTGTAATATGTATGGTCATATAAAATCATAAATAGAAAAAAGGGTCGACATGCATAAGCACAGCTTTAGCTGACGTCCCCGTCATATATTATAAGTGAAATGTTCATACCATTAATTTAACTAGGATCTCTCAAGCAAAGTACGTTTTTCCAAATTAAGAACAAAAAAACGCTGTAAGTTGCTAATTAGATTATTAGTTTCTCAATTTCCCTTTATCGGTGGCTAAATTAAGAACAAATTCGTGAAAAGGGAATTAATCACATTCACATCTGTTATTGATACGTTTACACACTTTTGTTTTCCCCTTCAGAAACTACACCTGTGCCACCGGCCCCGTCGTCAGGCAGCAACGCAGGTATACATTCTCGCTCTGTATATTTAATCTTGTTTAACTCATTGCTTACTGGAGTCGGATGGTCCATGTGTTAAGCCTATAAGAATTAGATAATTCAGAAGTCAGCGGGTTAATATTCGTTTGTCGAAATTTAGGACAAAGTGATTCCATTTTCTGCTCTATAGCCCTGCATGATGGAATATAAAATACAATATACTGCGGACTGTAACAAGTTTGTAACGAATCCATTACTATACATTATGCTTTACCTGCCGAATGGAAAAACTAAAGGGGGAACATATGAAAAATAAAATGTGTGTGTAAATTTGAGTTGTCATAGTGATGAGATTGATAATTTTATAATGATGTTTAGTATTCGTGCTGAATATATGTTATTAAACATACAGTTTAGTGACTTATTTAGATAACAGTCAACTATCCGTGTTATTGTGTGCACACCTCAAATAAATGTTTTAAAAAGAGTGACCTCTGCGCACGGACCTACAGAAGAACAGCATTTGGCTGAAGTTGGTGCCGTGCAAAAAATAAAATAAACTGAAGTGAACTGCAGGGAGAGGAGAGGAAGGAGGAGAGGGGGGGGGGGGGGGGGGGGACGGAGATAACACACCACCATCTATGATTTATTTTGCTTTTCTCATTGCAGGTATCATTGTTGGAATCATCAGCGGAATTATACTGGTTGCCATAGTGATGACCTTGTTATTTATCTACTGTAGACAGAGGTATGAGATGAGCCTCCATCTCTGGGGTGTATTACCTAGGATATTAAACCTAAGATACTTTATTATTTCTTCATTGCCATAATATGCCAATGAATAGAAAGTTAGAGGAAAGCAGAAATATATTCTCCGCATTATCAAACATTTGTATAGAAAACGTCGGACTAAGCTCGTGACTTCAAGCTTACAATAATTTAAAGTCAGAGACTTTGTTACATCTTTAAAGAGTTCAGTCCCATTTTTTTCAAATGTTCCTATCATTTATCATCATTTTAAAATGAAACTCAATCCTCTTGAACTACTGTGTACTGGGATGATCTAATGTCTCTCTAGAAAGTCCAGGTTCCACAGTTCCTATGTGGTTGAATAATTACTTATGAATTTCATTTTTGTTGTGTGTACATGTCTCGCAAAATGGTCCATTTTTAGAAATAGATGATGTATCGTGTTTGAGGAGGGCTTTTATAAAGCTAACAGAAAGGTGTTGAAGAGTAATGGGGACATGCCGACTTATAAATAGACATATCGAAAAGGGAATATCATTATGAAAGACATACCAGTGAAAGCTCAATTCAAGGTGTAAAGTTATAATGTAGAGAAATAGTTTGTAATTCATCAAGGCTTTTGTTTTGTCTACAGGAGGTCCAAGTACGAACGCAAGCCGCCCCATGTTCGGTCATCCTGGAGCCCGCTCCACCTCCGTTCCTCCTGGACTCCAACCCATCTACAGAAGGAGGCGATGAATGCTGAACCACACATGTACGAGACGACTAGCCAAGGAGGAGCTAGTCTTCACTCCACTCCCATGCACCGCGCCCGAACTCCTGGGAGCACCTCCGAGCACGAGTACGCTAGCTACCACGAGTTCCAGAATGATCTCCTGGTGGAGGACACAGCCCTTCTGCACTCACCGATCGACAAGATGCCCAACGGCCGTCTAGCGCTGAAAGATGACGACGATTCTGGCAGCAACAGGAACAGCTCCATCATGGTGGTCAATGAGCTCTACAACCCGCAACAGAACCCTGATCGTAACATCTACGAGATCACCGAGGACGACTTTCGACGCTTACGCGAGTCGCAGCTGCTTGATAACAGAGAACAGCCCGCGTTGCCTCGGAGAACATCACGTGATGCGATGATCAAACCGGAAGAACATATCTATGAACCGGAACCACTAAGTGAGCTGTCGTTCGCGATGGACAAGGAACATGTGTATAGCTCAGCAGACTACGCATACGCGGACGTTGATCCGAGGGATAGTGGACTGGGGACTCTGAATATGAGCATGCGATTGCAGGGCTCTCTCCCGTGTTTTCATGAGACAATGGTGGAGAATGAGCTTTATGTTTCATCGGATAATGTAGATGAACAACCGACCGCAGAAGAACCTGATAGCACTGTCATGGTTGAGAATATTCTTTACCAGCCGCAGTCCTAGCCACAATGGTTTACTTTGTATCATCATTACATTTGAAGAAACAATATCAGGACTTGATAGATCATCTAGCGATTTTCATTGTGCCAAGGTTATGTCTCATACTTATGTATAGTGCCATAAACAAACATGAATCCATGTTTGAAACAAATATGATGTAATATACGGCTGATAGGATCACATCAATATTTGCATCTCTAACGAAAAGAGGTTTTTGAAAAAAGAAGACATGAACTGTATAGTTATTAACGCGTGAATGAGGGCGCTCTTGATTGTCTACTATCAGAGCCATGTATACACAAAGTTTGGCCAACTTGATTTCACTGGATCACAACATGGTGTATATTATTTTGTTTTGTGCTTGCCCAACAAAGCAGTAGTCGCTATATTGTGTCCAACTCGAATCGGGTTGGCCAAACTCTCCTAATCAATGGCATTGTCTACTATCAGAGCCATCTATACACAGAGTTTGGCAAACTTGATTTCACTTTGTCATAACTTGTCCAACAAAGCAGTATTGTGCCCAACTCGAACCGAGTTTCATAGCCAAACTCTCCTTATCAACATGACCAATGGTTTTGTCTACTAATAAAGCCTGTTCAGTTTCTTGACTTGTTGATGATTATTGGAGACCTACATGTTGGGCGTCACAGAAAGCTTTTGCTAATAGGAGTGCTCAATTAATTTGTAACGTCAAATGGCGTGATAACCATTTTGGGAGGCGTCAGATAGTTTTGTAAAAATGTAGACAGTCGGGATTGGTATCGATTTTTACGATCATTACGGTGTCTCAGAGTTTATCAGAGCTATATGAAGTGGTTTTTTTCTTTCTTTTGTGTATAGATTTTCATTATTTGTTGTCATAAGTAAACATTCACAAAATGCCATTTGTTACGTTGGTGCAATGTATGCTCAATGATGTTATTATTATCTTTGGGGGAAGAAGACAAAATGACACCTCGATATGTTTTTAGAGGGAACAAAGTCATTTTTAGTAAAATGCAAATACAATATTTATACACATTGAAATTGAGATTGATTGAACAAATATACTCCATTATTCTTTTGATATTCATACCACAATCAACTGTTGATGTTTCTAGTTAGAAATCAAGATCGGTTTGAAAATCAAAATAATTTGAAGGTTGTAATTATGGAACTGTCGGTTTTCATTCATCGACAGGCTGTAGAAGATAACAAAAACTTGCTTTGCAAAAAAACGAAAAGGTATGTATTGTTCTCGATTAATCTGGCGCAGTCTGGTCTTTCATTCCTCAAATGTACATGTACATTATTTATGACCTCGTTGTCGTTGCTCATTTTCCTCTTGAAAATTGTATCTTGAATGTAAATATTTGTAGATGCATAAAAACATAACAATGTATTTATATCTTTTATACCCATTACTAACGAAATAGCACTATTGTAAATATATCTATATACCGTCCTGGTTTTGCGCTGTTATTCAAAATGCCTTATTCTTTTTCCCATTGGAGTAACCATCTACAGATAAAAAATGGTGTAAAAACTAAGAACTTATCAAAAATATTCAATCTATAATATTTTGCCAAGTTTATGATTTAAAGTTTTGTTTAGTTTTGTCTGATGGTGTTGAAAAAGGCACATTTTCCGGCAATTTTCTCGAGTACTTAAATGGTGTCTTCCATTAATACACGTAATGTTTGAGTAAGACTGCTTTTTGTAAGCACAAACATATATACATTGTACAATCTCGGTTAGGTCCTCTTCATACTCTTGTGCTGTTGTGTATTTGATTTAAAAAAAACGCATTGCATATATTTTCATAATAATAAAGAAAAATTTAATCCACATAGAATTAATTATCATGTATTTGATATTCTTATTTGTATTGATTTTTCTAATATTGCTAAACAAAACTATGTCCACCACCTACATCTTCCTCATAGCGACCATACATTTCAATCCTCCCCCTCCCCCTCACCCCCTCCCCCACACACTCTGTCTTCCTCTCACACTCCTCTCTTTCACTTGCTTTCATTGAATTATTCAAAACGAATAGGCCAATACATTTTCTTAATTTTTATGAAGACCCAATCATTATTTAACTTAAATCTGTATACTGCCCTCTGTAAACTACACATGCAATCCTCAATCCTAGGTAACTCTATCCTTATGCCTTTTCATCGTATTGGAATACAGGTGTATTGCATTAATTATGATGTAATTCTTGCTCACCTGTGCTTAAGTAGGAAAGGAAGAAGACATTCACTCACTCCTATTACCAATTCTGTCCACCTTGGCCCGGTTTCATAAAATGTGTTTATTAATATATAATACACAGCAGTGAGGGCATTAGTAAGAATTACCCACACAAGTTACCTTTGAAACAGTCTAACACACCCGAGGCGAAAGCTTAGAGTGTTTGGACTGTTCCAAAGTAACCTAGTGTGGGTAATTTTACTAATGCCCAAACAAAATGATGTGTATTATTTGTTTTTAAGATAGTGTTTTTATAACATGATTTTACTAATGACCGGTCATTATCAAAATTACGTGTTGGGCAAAATAAATGCTTGGACACGTATACGCTCTCAACCAATCATTTGATTAGGATCCACGTCATCATCTTTTAAATATTAATAACAAATTTCAATAACTGTTATAAGCTACTTAAATCATGGCATTTGATTGGCTGAGAGCTCATTTGCCATAGCAATTTAGCATTAGTTAGTGAGAAAAGTTTCATGAAACAGGGCCCTGGTTCAGGTGTACCTCGATCTACGCTGTGGTTCAATCTGGATAACGCTTAAGAGTGAAGACACAAAATACTACTACTACTACTACTACTACTACTACTACTACTACTACAATTACAACTACTACTTCTGCTACTATTACTACTTCTACTACTGCTGTTGCTACTACTTCTTCTACTACTACTACTACTACTACTACTACTACTACTACTACTAATACTACTACTACACTCAAAAAAATGTAGTGCTATTTTTAGCACTTGGAGGGCTATATTCAGCACCTTTTCAGTGCTCGCATAGGGACTGCACAGCTAGTGCTATTTCAGCACAAGTGCAAGTGCTAGTTCAGCACTAGTTTAAGTGCTATAGATAAGCACTAAAAAGTGCTAAAAAAACACTTCAAGTGCTATGAATGTTGGGCAGGTGGTGCTAAATAACCCCACAATCTACTCTGAATAGCACTAGTAGTGCTAAAAAACTGCACAACTTAGGTGCAGAACACAACAGTTTTGTAATGTTTAGCACTACTGGTGTTATATGTTTTAGCACTCCAGGCGTTATATTTCATATATAGTGAAATTATGCAATTTTGTCACACTCACACACAAAAAAAGACAAATAAATGACTTTATATATATAGTTGGTATTTTATTAACAGTTTAACCAAAAAAAAACTGTTGCAGTAAAGGCACATGTTGACAAAGTTCTGCAATAAGCCAGAACATATGCCTATGTGGTCAAGGTGGATGTCCTTCGTCATTTACCACTTTCAACTCTTACAGGAAACATTTATTAAACCAACATCCACAAGAAGAACCTGAACCTGAAGCTGTACAGGGTATGGAGGGTCTAGTTGATGCTGATTTGGGTGTTGCTGTTGGTGAAGTGCATAATCCTGCAGCAGATGATGCATTTGATGATGATGATGATAGGATAGGCCTACTACAAGAACAAGATGGAGCAATGCATGATGACAGTACAAGACACTATGAATATGACAGACAATGAAAGCGGACAAAATATACAGTTCCATAGGTAGACCAAGGAACATCCCTTCACTGCTATTATGTAAAAATGTGTAGAACAGGTGTCACATGCATATTCACCTGTTTTACACATTTTACATAATAGCAGTCAAGGGATGTTCCTTTGTCTACCTGAGGAACTGTATATTTTGTCCGCTTTCATTGTCTGTCATGTTCATAGTGAGACCAGCTGCATTTTTCATTGGTTCTCTTTTATCAAACACCAACATGACCCATGCTATGACAAACAGAGTGTTATCTGCTGCAACAGCTTTGAATACTGATGTTGTTGACAGTTTAAGGAGCAAAGTTATTCAGACTTTTGAGGCCTTGGGTATTGACCTGGAGAATGAAGAATGTAAGAATCTCTTAGCTGAATTTGATTCAAAAACAAATATTCACAAGGTAACAGCTATTATACTAACCGACCAATCAGATCAGGTTATGCAGTCAGCACTCGATGTTAAGTGCTGCATATTGTTATAGCACTCGTTTTCAGCACTCAAATATTCAGCACGTTTCGGTTTCCTTGTTAAAGTTAACCCGTCAAGTGCTGATTTTGGCACTTCAAGTGCAGAATCTCACTCAGCACCCAACATTTAGCACCTCAGTTTTTTGAGTGTACTACTACTACTACTGCTACTACTACTTCCACTACTGCTATTACAACTACTGGCACTAACTATAGTAACACAATTTACTGCCATTAATATTGCTGCTGCTAATACTACAACAAATACTCATTTCAATAGTCAACCGCAGCGGCGCAGCCTGAATCCACTTATTGAGGGGCACTTCAATTTGTTTTCTCGGGGGGGGGGGGGGGTGTACCAAACTTCCTCCAAAATTTCATTTTCGATTTTACAATGCTTCTGATTGTGGTGCGGAATGCTTTACATCCGTATTCTTGTAAATTCCTTTTACCCGACTCCCTTACCATTTCTCTCTTCCTTGCCCTTTTCCCTTTTCATCATTTCACTAGACGATTGGGGGGGGGGGGTGTTCCCCTTTGCCCACTTTAGCTACTCCAGTTCTACATCTTCTTCTTTTTCTCATACTTCTTTTTCTTCTTGTTGTTCTTGTTTGAGCTTGTTCGTGTTCTTGTTCTTCCTTTTGTTGTCCTTGTTCTTCCTCCTACTCCTCCCTCTACTTTTTTCTTTTTCCTGCTAGTGTTCATGATGAATAGATAGGTGGCAGCCCTGGTGGGGCCCTGGACCCTCAAAACAAAATTCCAAGACAAAAAAAGTTACGCCTCTCACATAGCGCAAATACGTACACCGTATATTGAAACATGAATGATCTCTCATGGGCACAGTTGTTGTATTATCCTGTATTGTTTCAGCTCTGCCTTCTAAAACTTAGCTTCCTCATTATCCTATCACTATGCATTCTATTAAACATATCATCATATCTACAGAAAACTTTTAACGGTGACGTTGAAATACAACGCGTGGGACTGTGATGATAATTCAATTTATTCTACGTCCGATTTTATATCGCAGACAGTTTCGGATATGACGTATTATTCTGGTTGAGTTTTATCGGGGCTCCCCTGAGGTGCTATCATTTCCTGAGTGTCATGATCATCAATACAGATGTATCTCATCACAGATTTATGAGCCGGGGCGGATCCAGAATTTTTCAAAACAGGGGGCTCAATATTCCCAAAACTTGCTGACAAGCTAAAGACACAAACAAACAAAAAAACTAACAATCAAACAGGGAAATAAACATGCAAATCAAAAACAAAAAACAACAAACATAAAGTTATTACTTAAAGAAAAAGGCGGGGGGACATGTGAACTATAAGTATGCTCCTGTTTCAAAGGGGAATGGGGAGAAAAATATTATCACCTCGGACGGGGGAGAGGCCACATTTTGTTACTCAGCAGGGCGGAGGCACGTTTCGGCTGTGCTCCACTCCCTACTCCCCCCCCCCCCCTAACCAGCGGGTGAACAATGCTAATATGTCAATTATCAAAATCGTATTGTATGTTGGGTACAATGAAGGAGTAAGGATAGCTTTTATCAACTCCTTAGTACGACTGAGATGAAGATTAAGCCATACTTTTTAGGTCAAAAAGTCGCTCTGGATAACAATTAAATCCTCTCTTTTTCACCAATTAATTCAGTCATTTGTTGGGGAAGAAATATTATAAGAATTTGCTTATGACAACAACGAATACAGACATACCAAAGTTTTTCGTCTCGCATTCATCAGAGTATATCACCCAAATGAAAAGAAAAGCTAAAAATCTGGCAATATCAAAGGAAGCTAAATGAGCAGAGCACACAAACAAAATATGTCTCCCTAAAAATGCATTTGCAAACATACATTTAAAATAATATTCAATGTACGTTTTCTTAGACCAGTCTCTGCTATCTGTCTAGATCGCAACATTATCAACGCATTATTTTTTTGTTTTCTGTTTGTTTGTTTAGATGTTGAACCTTAAACATACCTTCTATGTTGACATATTCATGTAGATGTCATCACGTCAAAAAAAGATATCAACTCTGTATATCTGTTTGCAGTTATACTACTAAGGCAGCCACAAATTCAACTCTTTTAATCACATTATTCACACATATAAGCTAAGGCAACTTTGCTAGACTGTCTTTGTTTAATGATCACATTAGCGAAGCAAATCTCAAGCGATTATAACGAATAACGTAGTTGCGATCACGATGTTATCACATTGGTATGAATCACGTTTAATATAATCAACCCACCCACGGGCAAACTCAACCAGACATGCATCTCACCCAAAATAGACACATTTCTTCAGGGGAAACCTCAAACTTGGAGTAGCCAAAATAGAGTGATCGTTACAGGGTCAAGAGTAGATTAGGGAATTCCTTGTGATATTTTGTTTCTGTAATATCTTAGAAATCAGGTTTCTGGCTTAGGGGTGCTGTTAAAATATTTGGAAGGGAGGGGGTGGGGTCGCATGTAATTATGCTGTCAGGTTCCCTTGATTTATTTTAATTCGTTTCTTTGTTCTTACCTTGCCTTAAATTTCTACGCCTCTTTTTTCTTCTCTCTTCTCTCTCTCTCTCTCTCTCTCTCTCTCTCTATCCCTCGTCTGTCTGTCTGTTTTTTCTGTGTGTATGTCTGTCTGTCTCTCTCTGCCCCCTCGTTTTATCGATGGATCCGCCTCCCTTTCTCATCTCTTTGGATGCACTTCTCCCTCCCCATTCTCTGTCTTTCACAGTCTCTGTCTTTCTTTTTCTCTCTCTCTCTCTCTCACTCTCTCCCCCTCTCTCTCCCCTCTCTCTCTCTCCGTCTGCCTGTTTCTACGTCCGTCCCTCTGCATATTCCCCCCTCTCCCTCGCTCTCTCTCTCTCTCTCTCTCTCTCTCTCTCTGTCCCTCCATGTAATGCCACCATTCTCAGACTGTCCCAAGACTAGCCTAATCAGGCCATTTTTTAATTCACGGAATTTCAGTCGATGACAGATTTGTATTTCTAAATATCAATCTGATATGGGTGTCGCTGATGTGTAGGTATTATGAGATTACTGCCTTCTTCCTTCGACATGTCGGATTATATGTTAGTAAGCTGTCATTAGGCTTTCACTTTTCGATTTCAAACATGAAGATCACGTTCTCGAAAAAAATGGCTTTGCTTGAGTTATGGTCGAATTTAAAGAAAGAACAACAACGACTACTTCTTCATTCAAAGTTATATATGGACAATTCAAATAACCAGCTACAATTGACTTACAAACAACCCATTCCTTATCAGTTAAGTCGTTGCATGGTTTATTTATTTCGTTCAGTATGGTAAGAAAGCGCAAAATCATCGCTGAAAACTTAAAGATAGCGTTTTGTAAAGGAAACGAGTCTTTATTTTCAATGTTTTTTTGTTTTTTTACTTCAGTACAATAACAAAAAAGGAGAACGGAGAATGAAAAAGATACAAAAAAAGAAGAAGCAGAAAAAAAGAAGGAGAACAAGAAGACGAAGAGGAACATGAAGAAGAAAAAGAAAAAGAATAAAGATTAATTAACAGAAAAAAAAGAAAATATATATTTTAATGACTAGAGGAATAATCTCAAAGTAAAACATTACAAGTCAACCACACTTCCCATTACATTATGTAGTGATTTTCCAATATTCATTATCATGAAATAGCTGAATAGTAGTTTTATCATTTATTTTGCTACATGGAATATCGCTCACTGGGATTAGAGTGAAGTAAGTGCAGCAATGTCACAAGAAGGGTTAAAGTTTAATCATACTTTATTTAAAGTTTTGGTATTACTCATCAATCGTTCAATCAATGACAAATCTAGTTGGGCTAATTGAATTCCGTGCTATCAGCAGAGGGAATGAAATGGTTTAAGAATGAGACAGTAATACGGAGCTGTTAACCAATATCCGACAGGTATCGTTTCCTTTTCCCGCCTTCCTGTCTAACAGATTGTGTTACCAAGGTGACGCTTCCGTTTACATTGAACGGGTTTCCGATTGTGATACCAGGGGTTGATTGACGGATATAACACTCATCATCCCGGTGTATTCTCACCTTCTGTCAGTGTCATTTTAAACATGTATGAACTTGCAAAGGTAATAATCGGCGTTAAAGATAAAGGTGGGTTCTGGTCAGTGTCATTTTTAAAGATAAAGGTGAGTTCTGGTCTTCCGATTGCATTGTGAAAGAAAAGGTGTGGAATGGATCAGAAAAAGTTGATCATGTAGCATGTACATGTAAGTATTGGTGTGTACTGCAAAGTTCTGGAGTCATCAAAATCATAATAAATTTGGCCCAGTCTTGGTAAAGTAAGAAGCACTGTACACAGAAAGATGTGTATGTGACTATATAAATGGTGTCGGGGCTACTTACCTTGATTTCCTAATCTTTCTATGCTCATTACTCAGCAAGTATACATTTTCTACCAAAATTGTTTGGCAAATTACATTAACTTGTAATCTCGAACATTCAGTGTAAGTTTCGTTTGATTCTGTGTTAATCATTTTTTTTTTAATACCAGAATTCACCTTTATTATATATCTTTAATGCGAATCAATAGATTTCATGACTATTGTAAGATTTTAGCCAGATAGTCCAATCTGGACAATGTTTCATGAAACTCGTTATCATTAACAAGTTACGACACCTGTTATAAGCTACTTAAATCATAACATTTGATTGAATGAGAGCAAATTGGTTATGGAATTTTATCATTTGTTATTGATAACATGTTTTATGAAACAGGACCCTGATACATCGTGGAATACAACACATCAGGAATCAAAGATAAACGGTGTATTCATAAAGTCGGATAACGTTATTGGCGCATGCGCTCTTCACATCCATATGATTGATTGGCGCAAGCGATAAAGCACGCGAATTGACGGCTCGTGTACAATCAGAGTAAGGAGCAAGGATGTGTGTGTGTATGTGTATTGGGTTTTTACAGACGTGTGACAATCAGATATGATTATTTACGTCTGGGGACCGACCTTTAAACGTCACCATCCGAAAGATGTGACTCAGTTTCGAACCTGTGTCCTCGGCTGAATCAGTTTGTAACTTCCACTTATAGCTGGATTACAGGCGCACGCCACAACGCCTAGTTGTTTAATTCAGGAAATGAGCAACAACACTTGCAAGTCAATTCTTTGTATGATATCAAGTAGTGACATAACATGCAGATCGCGCCAGTTCGCTTCAAGTGACGTTGCACTCTTTCTCAGGAAGGGGGGGGGGGCAGAAGAAAAATCTGCATCACCATCACTCTTACACGTAACATGCAGGGCAGGCCCCGCGGAACATTTTTCAAGGGTCAAGGGTCAAGGGTCAAGGGGCTGAGCCCCCAGAAGTTTAGGGGTTTTAGGCATTAAAATTATGGTCAGATAAGCATATTTGGATACCTTATTTGTGACACTGGCAGGCCACTAATTGGCGGAGAGTCCAGGGAGCAGAGCCCCCGGAAGCTCGAGGGTTTTAGGTAACGGTTAGATGAGCATACAGGCAGGGGCGTCGCCAAAGGGGGGGGTGTGGGGGGGGGGGTGCGACACCCCCCCACCTGTCAGGATTTTGTCGGTAAAATTGCGCTGCCGTCGGGAAAAAGAGAAAGGGGGGAGGGA
This sequence comes from Strongylocentrotus droebachiensis, assembly GCA_035222895.1. Classification (NCBI taxonomy): domain Eukaryota; kingdom Metazoa; phylum Echinodermata; class Echinoidea; order Camarodonta; family Strongylocentrotidae; genus Strongylocentrotus; species Strongylocentrotus droebachiensis. Next base: position 177,006 of record JAVYIG010003098.1, read on the forward strand.
AAAAAAGAGGGGAAAAAGAGAGGGGAAAAAAAGGGAGGGAAAAAAAGAGAGGGAAAAAAAAGAGAGGGAAAAAAGAGAGGGAAAGGGAAAGAAAAGAAAAAAAGAAAAGGAAAAGAAAAGAAAAAAAGAAAAGGAAAAGAAAAGAAAGAAAGGAAAAGAAAGGAAAGAAAGGAAAAGAAAGGAAAGAAAAGAGAAGAAAGAAAGAGAAAAAAGAAAAAGAGGGAGGAGAGGAAAGAAAGGAAAAGAAAGAAAAGAAAGAAAAGGAAAAAGAAGAAAAAAGAGTGAAAGGGAAACCAAAAAAACGGGGGATGAAAGAGAGGAGAGAGGAGGAGTGGGAATAAAAGAGAGAAGGGGTTGTTGGGTTGAGTCGTCTCGTCGAGGGAGCAAGAAAGACACGGGTAAATATGTTGCTGTGTCGGGTCAGCTTTGTCGGTATTCTTGCTCGATCCTCGTGTACTATATCAATGCAGAAGTTTGAAGTCGGTGAGATGTATATTGTCGGTCGGCCGACAAGTTTTTTTCCCTACGAACTGTGACTTCTTATCCGCTGTGACGATTTCGAGAGTGACTACAACTACAATACTTGTATTTTCTCGAAGTTTCACTTTCCTATAAGTTCAGCTAAAGAAATCAGAGGTTTAAAATTTTCGGGGAAACTAAATTCAAACAAGGTTTAAGAGTCAACAACGGTACGACGAATCGTCTTCCTTTCTTTATACTGTGATGAAAGGCCAAAAATTCCGCGCTTCGCGCGGAAGGTTAAACTTCATTTAGACGAGTCGAGAACGGTACAACGAATCGTCTTCTATCTCTAATAATTTAAGGAAACGTCAAAGCTTCCGCGCTTCGCGCGAAAGTGGGAAACTGAATTCAGACAAATAGGGCTTATTAAAAGTCGAAAACGGTACAACGAATCGTGTTCTTTCTCTAATAATTTGAGGAAATGTCAAGGCTTTCGCGCTTCGCGCGAGAGGGGGAAACTGAATTCAGATGAATAGGGCTTAATAAGATTAGAAAGCGGTACGAGGAATCGTCTTTCTATCTCTATATTGTGATGAAACGCCAAAAATTCCGCGCTTCGCGCGGAAGGGGAAAACTTCATTTAGACGAGTCGAGAACGGTACAACGAATCGTCTTCTTTCTCTAATAATTTAAGGAAACGTCAAAGCGAGAGGGAGAAACTGAATTCAGACAAAATTATTAGGGCTTATTTAGAGTCGAAAACGGTACAACGTATCGTGTTTTTTCTCTAATAATTTGAGGAAACGTCAAAGTTTTCGCGCTTTGCGCGTGAGGGGGAAACTGAATTGAGATGAATAGGGCTTATTTAGAGTAAAAAACGGTACAACCAAGCGTGTTCTTTCTCTAATAATTTGAGGAAACGATAAAGCTTTCGCGCTTTGCGCGAGAGGGGGGAAACTGAATTCAGATGAATAGGGCTTAATAAGAGTCGAAAACGGTACAATGAATCGTCTTCCTTTCTCTATATTTTGATGAAACGCCAAAAATTCCGCGCTTAGCGCGGAAGGGGAATACTTCATTCAGACAAGTCGAGAACGGTACAACGAATCGTCTTCCTTCTCTAATAATTTAAGGAAACGTCAAAGCTTCCGCGCTTCCCGCGAGAGGGGTAAACTGAATTCAGACAAAATTAATAGGGCTTATTCAGAGTCGAAAACGATACAACGAATCGTGTTCTTTCTCTAATAATTTATGGAAACGTCAACGCTTTCACGCTTCGCGCAAGAGGGGGAAACTGAATTCAGATGAATAGGCCTTATAAAGAGTCGAAAACGGTATGACGAATCGTCTTCTTTCTCTAATAATTTAATGAAACGTTTAAACTTCCGCGCTTCGCGCGGGAGGGGAAAGCTTCATTCAGATAAGGATTAAGAGTCGAGAACAGTACACCGAATCGTCTGCTTTTTCTCATAATTTAATGAAACGTCAAAGCTTCCGCGCTTTGCACGGGAGGGGGGGGGACTGAATTCAGAAAAGGATAAACAGTCGAGAAGGGTAGAGCAAATCGTCTTCTTTTTTATAATAATTCAATGAAACGCCAAAGCTTTCGCGCGGGAGGGGGGGGGGGGGGAACTTCATTCAGCCAAGGATTATCAGTCGAAAACGGTACAATTAATCGTCTTCTTTTCCTAATAATTTAAGGAAACGTCTAAGCTTCCGCGCTTCGCGCGGGAGGCCCATCACCCACATCCCCTTAATGAGCGCGCTTTTAAGTGATTCTCTTGCTCACTACCGCCCTCCCTAAAATAAGATCCTAGCTCCGCGCCTGCATTAAAATATATAGCTATGATCAGGCGCGTACGCAGGATTTTTTCAAGGGGGGGGGGGGGGGGGGGTTTAACATTTTTAAAGCGGGCCGAAAATTTCGCAACGACTCAGCCAGCCGCCCAATAAGCGGGGGGGGGGGGGGGGGGGGGGGGGGGGGGGGGGGGGTAAGAGGACACTTTTTTTTTTTTTTTGGTCTCGAAATTTGAAAATTTGACATTTTGCTCCGTTGGGGGGGGGGGGGTAAGGTCACCTTTTTTAGGTCAACTATGGGAGTATTTTTTTTTATTTTTTTTTTAAATAATTAAAAAAAAAAAAAAAATCCAAAGGGGGGGGGTTTAGGGGGGGTTTGGGGTGGGGGGGGGGGGGTCAGACATAAAAATACCAAAGGGGGGGGTTAACCCCCCCAACCCCCCCCCCCCCCCCCCCCTGCGTACGCGCCTGGCTATGATGCTGACTAAATTGAAGAAATAATTCGTATACTTATGTCGTCGAGGAAAATGACCATTTTGCGCATATGCAAGTACAAGAGATAGCCCATAGGAAAAACAATTTAGCCTTCGGCCCCAGGTTTATAGGGTTGAATTTTTCGATATTGGACATTTAATTTTGTCGGTAATTGGTGGCTAGTTTTGTCGGTAATCGTAAGCCTCTACACCCCCCCACTGAAAAAGGTCTAGCGACGCCCCTGCATACAGGGGACCGCCTTAGGGCCCTTGGTGGGGTCTGGGGGCGCAGCCCCCGTAAGCTCTGGGGTTTTAGATATTTAATTACGGTCAGATGAGCATCCAGGGCCCCGCCTTAGGGCCCTTGGTGGGGTCCAGGGGGGCAGAGCCCCCGGAAGCTCAGGGGGTTTTAGGTATTTAATAACGGTCAGATGAGCATACAGGGGACCGCCTTAGGGCTCTTGGTGGGTCCGGGGACAGAGCCCCCGTAAGCTCTGGGGTTTGAGGCATTTAATTACGGTCAGATGAGCATCCAGGGCCCCGCCTTAGGGCCCTTGGAGGGATTCCAGGGGGCAGAGCCCCCGGAAGCTCTGGGGTTTTAGGCATTTAATTACGGTCAGATGAGCATATTTTGGCGTGGGGTCCAGGGCCTGGGCCCCGGTAGGGGGTCAAGGGGCTGAGCCCCCAGAAGTTTAGGGGTTTTAGGCATTAAAATTATGGCCAGATAAGCATATTTAGATACCTCATTTGTGACATTGGCAGGTCACTTATTTTTTCTCTCTCTCTTTCTTTCTTTTTCTCTGTAACAAACAATTGAGGGTGGCACGAATCCCCGAGCCCGGCCGTTCTGCAGACCCTAACATAAATGCTTCTAAATAAGCATATTTTTCGCCCGACTGTAAATTTGGGAATTTCTAATTTTCCAACAAACGCATAAAAAGGTATGACTTACACAAAAAATGAGATAATATACCGGAAAATCATGTCATTTCAGCAACATTTGTACATCACTGGTATCGAATAAAAAAAATACCCCCCCCCCCCATCAGTACGCCATCGTTCAGGGGCTCATAAGCTTCTTACCCCTATAACAATAAACAGACACCCTTTCCCATTCTCTCGCAATATGTCCACGATATGCGCGTATCGCTATTATAAAAACCGACATTGATAAATATAGGTAGCATGCGCAATGTTTAGGAAATTTAATTCCTGTTAACTTTCCTTTTCTTTGAATGAAATTTCATACGTCATTTAATTCAGGTTTTTATTATTGTTATGTTCTTTTGGGTTAAAAATACAAACCATCTTTACTCCTTTACTGCTTTTTTTTTTTTTTTTTTGAGGGGGGGGGGGGGCGTTTTTTTGGGGAAAAAATGCGTTTTGCCCCCCCCCCCCCCATTTTTTGATTGGGGGGCAGCTGCCCCCCTGCCCCCCCCCCACTTCCGGCGCCTATGTGCAAGACTCTTAAATTAGCTGGCACCAAATAATTCATTCGACCATCAAATATTAACCGCCGAGCAATTGGCGCAGGACCATAATTCTTACAACTAAAGGAGATCAATCGGGGGAAAAAAGTCTCTCGCACTATTAACTTCAACCCTGGACTGAACGTATTACCTTATCCTAGCCCTAACCCTTTTTAGTTTTCCCACAGATGCTCTTAGGACGCATTGCTCCACCGTCATTTGGTACACCAAAACATCTTTAAAGGTATAGACCAGTTTTGGAAACGCCCCCTCTCAAAAAATGAAATGGAAGCTCTTATTACCAATCATGTGAAATAATATGATTTGACTAATACGTGATGAAACAAATTTTGCCGGGAAACCGCCTACTAATTGATATATTTGGTAAATTTCATATCGATCTGGCCTGGATAGATATCGCGAATGCACTTCAACATTGAAAATTTGGGCATATATTTCTGCTTTTTTTTGCGAATTTAGGTTGAAGTATTGCCATCTAAACCTCCGAAGGCAATGCTGAATGGATATTGTGCACCCAAAGAGGGGGGGGGGGGGGGGTGGGGTCTTTGGATGCGGCATCGGAAGTGATTTGCAATGATTCTTATTCCTACGGTAAGCCCACAAAAGGGAAACAGTCCTTCTCGGTAAAAAAAAAGAAAAAAGAGGAGAATTATGTGGCCGCCTTTTGCTAATTATGGGTTGATCCATTATTTCCACTTCTATATAACGTAATTATGATGGAATGACTTGGGGATTAGTACGTCTGTCTCATACGGTTATCACGCATCACATACAGGTGCTGATGGCACTCTGAGAGACTTGCAGAACAAACTTTTACATACAGGACTTAACAGAAAATTCCGATAAGAGTCATGTTTGCAAGTTCTCACTTTTGTAATAACTTTAATTCACAACCATCGTCACGAACTGAAATATGTTGATCAGTGCGCTATTTTTACATATCAATGAGTTTTTACATCAAGTGACCTCAAACAACATAACGACATACATTTGTGGAAGTATACAAAACAAACATGTGACTGGAAGTTAATAATAGATAATTACGCTTTTATATAGCGCTTGATAAATTTATGATGTCTCTAAGCGCTTCACAGATATAGTTGTGACAAAGTATTAAAAGGAAACTAAAAACTTTTGTTTGTAAAAGAAACGTTTTATCATACCTCAGTCACACCATCGACACCGACACCAGACAGAACAAACGATGACGTTATACCCCCGAATGACCCAAGTTTGGTTGATGTGGGGTCGGTATGAAGTCGGTTTAGCGATGTGACTAGGGTATTAAAGATAAAGAACAGTTTAATGATTTAAGTAGTGTAAACGGGGCATTCTCTATGTATATAATAAAAGAAGTCGTAAAATGCCCGAGCTTTCCGAGTAAAGAGAGAGAGAAAGGGAGCTGGATATCATGAGAGTGGATGAGAGGGTGGACGAGTGATTTCACCTTCTGAATTATATGTTTACGGCTAGCCTATACATGTGTCGGTGGTGTAGCTACGGGGATCTTTCACTCCAATCAAATGACGTAAGCAAATTCAAGAGGAAAAGAGAGAGAGAGAGAGAGAGGAAGGGAGAGAGAGGGAGAGAGAGAGGGTGAGAGAGAGAGAGAGAGAGATTAAAAAGGGACAGTGAATATGAAAGTAGATATGAGGGCATCCCCCATCTTCCAATATTAAGTGGTTTTAATTTGCATTACCCATAAAGAAGTCCCATCTCATGCCTCTACCCCGCCACTTTCTTTACTAATAGATAATTGAGCTAATTTCCAAAAATAAACATCACTGTGTGCATATTCTCAGTGTGTACTTCCAAACAAACATTAGAGAGATCTTTCCCTCCTTTATCATTTTCGATAATAATGTTTGTCATAAGGAAACATTGTTGACTTTGTGCTGTATTTCCTTTCCTTAAAATAGTAGATGGCATCCACGCGGCATATAAGGTTCAAACAAGATTAACTTTCAAATTGTAATCAAATTGAAGATGTGTAACATGAATGCTAGGGAGGGGGCGACACGCGTCGTATTAGATCAGCATTGGGGGTCCGATCGTTCAAGATGACCAAGGTCGCGGGCGGGCCTCATTCGATCAGTTACATCTTTTGAATCTTGATGGGGAGGGTTAATGAGAAGAAGAAATCAAGATTTTCCGCATTTTATTAATATTATTATTACTACTGTAATTATCATTATTATTATTAAATGGGGTGGGGGGGGGGGGTTGGAGGGGTGATTGGCTAGCTATTTTAAATCATGGTGTGGTTTGTTCACTTACTTTCTCCCTCTGTTTTTTTTTTTTTGCTTTTGACTCTCTCTGTCTCTCTTTCTCTCTCCTTCTCTTTCTCACCTTCTGTCGCTCTGTTTTGTCTGTTTCTCTCTCTCTCTCTGTCTCTATTTCTCTCTCCCTCTCTTTATCTTCTTCGCTCTCTGTTTCTCTGTCTCTGTCTTTCTCTTTATATAGGTCTCTCTCTCCCTCTGTCAACGTTGGAGGGGGAGGGGTAGGGGAGGGGGATAGTCATTTCACCCTTTAAATCCATCTATGTATATTGGAAAACAAATATTTGAGTACGTTAGTAGCAGTGGAATTTGTTTAATTTGAAAGCGAAAAGAATATCTGAACTTAAACTGAACTGGGGAAAAAAAGGATTAGCTTAACATTTCTACATTGAACTTGGCCTTGTTGTCGGGAACGGATATACCATGGGCACTCAGTAGAGCCTCTGTGTGTAAGGGTGTATACATGTAACAGATCTCGAAGGGAGTATTACAGGGTTCAAAATGTAAACTTTTGACACTTAGAAGCAAATTCCTTGATTGGGATCAGCTGAGTGATTTTTAATAAGGACTTAGGTATGATAGAAACAGCGGAAATCCCCAAATCCATAGTTTTGCTTAAAAACCGATAGATATTTTGCTGCCTTGATTATGCAATTCCATCCCTAGCGAGGACTCCACATATGTTTAATCTGCAGTCTGTTGGTTGTCATGAAATGTGAGAATCTGGAGGAAAGCAGCATTAAAGTTGAAACATAGAAAGTTACCAATGAATCACGCGAAAAAAACATTCCTTTTTCTTTACAGAAATTAATAAATTGAGCTAGCGTGATAATCTTATTCTTTCAGAAGAATCCACATCTTTTCAATCCGTCTTCTGGTTGCCAAGGAACCTAATATGGAGGAAAAGAGGATATACACTTTGAACCAATTGATAAGTCCGCGTGTCACGGTGTGCAAATTCTTTCATAAACCTATCCTAAAAAGATGTTTATTTTTATTTAAAGATTTGAATTTAGTGTTCGTTTAATCGAAATCTTGCAAGTAGCTAAAGACTAACTTTGATGAAGATCGTAATGCCTTTGCCTCAACCATCTGATTATCTCTGTTTCATGGATATTTTTAAAGCTAAATTACCGGTAAATCTATGATTTAGCACACCCTTCAAAATCGCTTAACTCGTTGACTGCTAATGAGTTAGCGGGAAATTCGACAGGAGTATATATACAGAGACGCAAAAATTATGCCAATTCAACAAAATTTGGAACATAACTATGATAACCATCATTTAAGATGATTCAGTTTTTCTTTTCTTCTTCTTCTTTTTTTCTTTTCTTTACGTTCTTTTACTCCTCCTCCCTTTCCTTCTTCTTTGTATCTTTCTTCTTCTTATTATTATTATCTTTCTTCTTCTTCTTCTTCTTCTTCTTCTTCTTCTTCTTCTTCCTCTTCTCCTCCTCCTCTGTCTTCTCCTCCTACTGCATCCTCTTCCCTTCTTTACATACATGTATTTCATCGTTCTTTTTTTCTCCCTTTTTTTGGTGGGGGGGGGGGGGGGGGGGTTACATTTCATCTGGAGTGAACATGGCAATTGGAGAAAAAAAAACATTATTATTAAAAATAGGACAGCTTTCCGAATCTCACTTTGATGGCGAAGGAAGGGTTAACAAGTTTTTTAAATGGAAATGTTTTATCTGAGAGGAAGTTTGATTCATAGATCGGCTTCTTGAACTGCTCAAATTTGATGGGCTATAGCGAGTCAAAGAGTTAATCCATTTTGCAAATCGATTTTTAAAAGAATAATAACAATAATATTTAATTTATATATAGCGCTTAATACAACAATTTAATGTCTCTAAGTGTTTTACAAAATATACTTTTACCCCGGTCATTGGATTCAGTGCTTGCCCGCACACAACGTGTGCACAATCTCCACTCCCTGGGGAGCATTCCAGCCAGGCGTTACATGACGCTCAAAAACTGTTTGACCAACAATGACGGTCGCGTCCTACCGGGTACCCATTTAACACCTGGGTGGAGAGTAGCAAGTGCAGGTTAATATCTTGCCAAAGGATAGTGCCGGTGTCGGGATTCGAACCCTCGACCTTCGCATCTCCAAGTCAAGCGCCTTAAACCACTCGACCACGACACTCCCGCTATTAAACTGATAAAAAGGGTGATTCGGAATTTAGAATTGTGCAGAGTCGGCAAGAAACAGATGTATGTACAGCATAAATTTTTTGTATGATTTTTAAATTGCCCTCCAAATGATTAGCTATACTGCATCATAATTGCCCTATTGTAAAAAATGATAAACCACATCAGTGACAGGGAGGGTATAATCTCTTACAATGAAGATTTCGTGATGGATATGGTGAATTGAATATATTCTTCCCCAGAGGAGGTGACGAAGATACAGCACAGGCCTAGTTTTTTTGAGGGGGAGGGGGCCTTAGTTGCATATCTCTGTGTTTAGTTGAAATAGTTTAAAGATCGCACACGAATCTCCATCTCTACCCCCCTCTCTCTCTCTCTCTCTCTCTCTCTCTCTCTCTCTCACACATCTCTCTCTCTCTCACATCTCTCACATCACTCTCTCTCTCTCCCATCTCTCTCTCTCTCTCTCTCTCTCTCTCTCTCTCTCTCTCTCACACATTTTCTCTCTCCCATCTCCCATCCCACAATCTTGACGTTGTTCTTCAATTTAAACTGTCGGATAAGGGGCTAATTGGAAATGTATTTCGACTCGACATCGACGACCGGTCGACCATTGCGACTATGTCACATGGTTTGACCTCTAGTTCCGGTCTGAGTAAAAGGATGCATCACGCGCCCATTCGTGTGGTCCTCTCAGTTTAGTCACTAGCTGGCAGGATAAGCCCAACATTATCTTCATTGGGGTACAACCCTCTCCCTCCCGCAGACGATCTAAACTGTGCTAGACAAAAAGAGCGGGAAAATTGTGTTGATCTGTGTCAGTAAGTAAACGTCATCTGGTGTATTTTTCTCCGATCTTGGAGACATTTGCCTGAAACTGCTATGAGGACGACTTTAAATTAGTTGCCGATGCCAAGGAAAGTGAATTGAGGTTTTGTTGTAACAGTCGTCCACATCAAGCTGAGAATGATTGAGTGAAGTACAGCAAACTTTCAAGACAGTTTTTTAATCGATTTGCAGTGATGCCGATTTAATATGTGTCATGAAAAGAGAAAAAAATAATATAGGATATTTAAATAACAAAGAGACCTACATTGCATATACCAAATACATGGAAATAAGCGCTTGACCGTCTCCTGAACCTCTCGATAAATTATTTGCATTTTTTGATATTTTTTCGTTCTTTTCAGGTCGTGTGCAACCAAAAGAACTTCATCAACCAAAAACCCATTGTAATCTGAACAATTTCTTCGTCATTTTACGCAGCGGTGACACTGGTCAAGCACCTGTCGTTTGCCAGTGACGGTCAACTTTCTTCCTACACTTGGACATATACACCCACTTGCCTTGACATCACTGTACTACGTCACAACCAGTGCGTCTTTGTTTCTTGGCACTTTCCCAGTGTTTCAACTTTCCCTTTTTGGTCAGATGACTCTGCGTAGTTCTGACTAAAGACATTCATCAATAACATACTACAGTGACATCATCGGTTTGTACTAGGAATCGATGCCATCAGGAAAACAAAGCGAAGGACTGCTTAAGTTCTTATTAAAACTGGACATTATTAATAACGGGCACTTTCCTGCATCACATTTCGACGCGCCCGGCCCCCACACTCTGAACTCAACGCGTTTGGATCATGCATTCCAACTGATGTGATCATTTCTACTGGAGTTTGTGAGCGGACCGTCTCAACATTTTTATTCTTGTTACCACCGTATCTCGTCTTTCATTTACACCTTGTTGATATAACTACAGTTGAAACCATCAATAGTTGAAAACTAGTCGCCGTCATCTTTTTAAATCTCTAGACATGTTATAGCTGAAGCAAACTTTCGTCTTAGCTTGTCGACGTCGGATCGACTAAACTTTCATTTCGACTACAAACAAAAATCACTTTGGTTGTCTGTTTAAGTTGGATTGTCAGCTTTCTTCCTGTTCGGGGAAATACTTTTTGCAAATCCAAATATTGTTATTGAACTCTGAACTGCATTGTTACAAGCAGTTAAATCGTTTCTGTTCTTAGGGTCAAAGCGCATAGGAAGGAAAAACCTATGCGCTGGATATAAAATCTTGCTTGGACTTTTACTCCATGTGGGAATTTCCACCTTGTTTTTCATTGATCCAGTATTGTTACACCGTCGAACATTTTGCTTCAACATTGCCTGTCTGGTATATTACCCTTTTCAAATTGGATTAATTCAGCCTAGATGTGAAGAGATATTAGAAAAATGTCACTGAATATCACAGGTAAGTGTTTACACAGAGACTGTTATTTGTTTTATACTGCTCTACCGCTGAGGCGCGATGGCTCAGTGGTAGAGCATAGGACTCGCCACCAGGAGGTTCCAGGCTCAAAACAAAGCCGATGTTCTAGTGCCCTTTCGTAAAGCACTAATCCTTATTACCAAGACCTTCGGATAGAAATTCAAGCCGTAGGTCCCCTTGTTGCTTAATTTTAAAGCATACACATACCTCCGTAGCAAGCCACCAACTCTGTATGCCTTTATTATTCAATATCACATTATGCTTACCTAAAAAGCTCCGCTTTTTGCCGTTGTCAAATCAGTATATATTTCAGAAGTGTTCCATTTTCTGTTGTTGTTTTTTCTGCAGAAAAAAATTATACCCCAATGATCAAAATCAATGACAATGTGTCAATGATATATTTGCAATTACAGATCTCACGTGTTATGTCATTAATGAACAATATAATTAAATAGCTGGCAGGCATTGAAAAGGAACATGTTTGAAGGACTCGCCTTGCAGTCCAAATCTAACATAAGGTTTTTGTTCCACAACATTAATAACAACAAAAATCATTACGACAATAAAATAGTTATCCTGAAATTGTATATAGCAAATATATTGGATCTGATAAAATAGATGCTTGAGATTAACCAGCATAGACTGTTGAATAACAATGATTACTATCGATCTGCCTGGCAATAGCAATTATAAAAACCAATTGTTTTTAAATAGACAGCTTCTTTTGGCCTTATTTTTCATGTTCGGATTGTTCTTGTGTTAAGCCCCCCCCCCCCCCCCATGCACACAGGAAATTATAGCTGTACATGTGTGTGAATCAAATAGAAGGCCTATGATATGGAGATACAATGTACGTGGGAAGAGGAAAGCGGGATTTCGATTTATCTAATCGTTGACTTCCTCTAAACACTCTATCACAATTCGTATCATGGTGATTACGGATTTAATGAACACCATGGCGTCTAAAACAATCAATCTGAAACGAAACATGATATAAAGGTTAGAATATGTTAATTAGATTTGCACTCTCTTTGGTTTGACTCGTTCGTTATGAGTCAGGTTTGGTCTTGCTGTGCTCAACGAATGACCTCATATAGAACAACCTGGCAAATGCTATCATGAATGCAGAAATCAGTTGCTTTTTTACATTTAACTTTTTTTATAGAGAAATTGAATGTTCCCTATTAACAATAGAACCAGGTTAGACACGCAGTTGTGACGAACAATGAGTACTTATTACGAACCTTTCGTTTAAAAAAAAATATCATTTCAATCGGGGTTTTTATTATTCGACAACCTTCGTTGTTTTTAACGGAAACTTGTCAACTTTAGTAGTTCAACTGAAGTTCATTTGCCTATATTGGGTAATATAGTATAAAACGGTTCGTTGTAATAACTAAACACGAGACAAGCTTTCTTTGAAATTTGATATTTGCTGTGAGGTAATGACTTCACGATTTATGGAGAAAAGAAAATAGAATATAGAAACCAGAAATAATCAAAACATATCCTTTACGGTCTATGGTTTGAAGCCCGTTTTGTTCTACATTGAACCATTGTTGGCATGAACTCTACGCATGTGATGGAATCATCGATAACATGATATGGAAATTCACATATTCAAACTGGAAAAAAATACCAATATGATATAGATTGTGCAATATTTCTGTAATAAAATTAAAAAAATGATATTAATAATAATGATAAGAAGAAGAAAAACAGAAGAAGAGGAAGAAGAAGAAAAAGAAGAAGAAGAAGAAGAAGAAGAAGAAGGAAACGAAGTGAAGAAGAGGAAGAAGAGGAAGAAGACAAATAAGAAAAAGAAGAAGAAGAATAGTAAGAAAAGAAAGCAAATTCTGTATTGCCTGGTGTCGTACAAAGCTCGCCACATAAAAAAACGACAACAACAACAGTAGCAACACACGACAAATCACGTCGTTTATCCTCGTTTTGAAATTACTTTTATTTGTTAAACTCTACCATCTTTGTGCTTATTACAGACGTTCCTTTTCCTCCCCCTTCTCCTACCACACTGGCTCCGGACCGTCATCACAAAGCCTTGGAAGATATCTGCATCACCTTAGCTGTCTTCTCTCTCGTCATCATCAATATCGCACTCTTCCTATTCTGGAGGTAGGTAAACTCATTTAACTACCAAGAGGGGGACCCGACATAGCTTCAGCAACAATTGTCATGGCCTTTATTTTGTCAAAGGTATAGGGCTAGGGATGCAGTAGGTTTTTAGGTGAGCGTTATGGTTAGGGTTAAAGGTATAGACCAGTTTTGGAAACGCCCCCCTCTCAAAAAATGAAATGGAAGCTCTTATTAAAGAATATGTTTTGACTAATACGTGATGATACACATTTTGCCGCGAAACCGCCTACTAATTGATATATTTGGTAAGTTATGATATCTATCCGGACCGGATAGATTTCGCGCACGTGTGGCGTAGTCCCATATACATCTTTCTGTGTGCAGTGCTTGTAACTATACCAAAACTGGGCCAAATTTATTTTAATATTGATCATTCCAGAACCTTGCAGTAGACACCAATACTTATATGCTAGATGATCAACCTTTTCTGATCGATTCCACAACGTTTCTTTCACAATGCAATCGCATGACCAGCTAGAACTGGTCTATACCTTTAAGGTTAGGGTTAGTTATGGCGTTGGGCCCAGGGATTAACAGAATTTGGTTAATGTAGGAAACTGAAGCAGAACAATTGTCGCTAGAGCAAGTGTCGTACTCCACTCACACAGCCTAACCGAAGGAATCAAAACCTACTCTTAGCAACTCGTGATAATGTGAGTTTATGTTTTGGTTTGGCCCGGTGTCGGTCCGATGTCGGTATCGTCGGTACGACTGGGATATTAGAAAGGTTGTGTAAAACAAAAAAATGATACAAAATTGGATGTCCAATGGGGAAATTTGAACAGTAATATAAACTAATAAATTTGAGAAGACCGTACATCTTCGTTCCCCTTTTTTAAGACCATCATGGTTATATGAATTATTATCATTTGGAGACTATGGCTACGTTTGTTCATACGTACTGTCATAACCTACTACATTGTAGCCAGGCTTGATATGCTATACAGGCCTATTCACATAAACTATAATCATATTCAGCTATTTAAGCCTTCTTCTCCATGGTGGTTTGAAAGATGATCTATTATAACCCTTACCCTGCCTTGCTTTTGGGCAGGACAGTATCCACAACAAGCTACATGTCGTTGATGACTAATTCAACCATGCGTCTGATGTAAAGTTGCCTCCTTCCTCTGTCGTTGATCCAACCCAGGTCTAGTCGCTCCCTCTCATCCCATAATATAACTTCAAGGGCCTAGCGTCTCAACGAATTAACAGCATGGCATTTATAGTTTATCAGGGACAATTGTGACGTTGAATTCATTTATGATTCATAGATATGTGATGGTTATGATTACATTAATGCTAGTTAATGGGCATTGATTAAAAGCATATTATACTTTATAAAAACTAATACATTTATGATGGTAATAGTTGCCATTCAAAGCTGGTTGATTTGTTTTAATAAGAATATATTATGCTTTTGTTGAATTAAACAAAGAACGCAAATAATTTAATCTGGTTCTGGTTCTGGTAGGCTACTGCATAAACTCCTCAGCTGGGATGTAATATGCAGGCGCAGTCGATTGAGCATAGTATACTTAATTTATAAAATGGGCTCTAGCAATTATTTCGCCTATGTTGAGCTTTTGTAAGTTATCTCTAAAGACTTCTAGGGTAGGGGCATTTCTAATCTCCCCCTCGCCTACCCCCCCCCCCCTCTCCCCTCTCCCCACCCCTCCCCTCTCTCTCTCTCTCTCTCTCTCTCTCTCTTTCTCTCTCTCAACCCCGCCATTCTCCCCCTCCGCCCCTTCTCTCAAATACAACGATGACATGACACAAAGAACGATCCGCCCCTCTCCCTCCCCTCCCTGCTCCCCTATCTATAATGTTTTAATGTAGGGGCCCTCATATTATTCTACTATATCCGCCACAGCTATATGACTCACTGATTAGTCTAGCATTACTCAACTTAGAAAGAAAAATAGCATCAAATCATTTCCCTTGTAAAGCAAAAGTGTACTGTTCCGAGTTCTATGTACTTTTCAGATTAAAACGCCGGATAATTAAGCGATACAAGTTAAAATGTTGTTATAATACATCCACTAACAAAACTTTAACTTTAACCACACCAAATATAAATAGGTAAACCTATTGTTATTCTAGGTTATGTCCACTCGGCAAAATGTATGTGTTCGATTTATGCTAATGGTGGTAGAGCAGTTGTTTCGTAACCGGGAGGTCCCGGGTTCGAATCCAAGTCGATGCGCTAGTGCCCTCGAAAAGAACTGAAAGCCGTCGGTTCTCTGGTTGCTTAATTACAAGCATACACATGCTTTCTTAGCATTTAGGTAAAAACGAACAAACAAACAAACAAAGCATTTGAATAGGCGAAAACATTTCTTGACTACCACTACATAATTGCTTTGAAAATCTTGGATTGAATTGTATTATTATACATTACTATCCTGTATAAACCATCTTGTCACAGTCATTCATGAAAAGAGGTAAGAGTTAAATTATTACATCTACATGTATATTAGCAACAGGGTTTGTGTGTGTGTATAATATAACCCTACATGTTGTATTAACAGGACATCTATATATAACCCCAAATGGTACATTAACCCGACATCATAACAACTGGTATATTACACCCTAACCCTGAATTCAAAACAATATTCCTAATTAAACGAATGAATGATGATTAAACCTATTATTTCTTGGGAGGCCTTTGAGTTTCCTCTGCTTGCAAACGCACGTAGAAGGCCCTACTTCTTTTGTTCAATCGCTAACAGGACACGAAAATGTCCTGCTATTGATCATGTCTGACTCATTTTTTCTCTACATATATCCTTCCAATGAAGCTGTAAGGTGTACATGTATATGTATATATAAATGCTAATTAAAACAATTAAAATTAAAATCCTTGACAATTCTTTTTATTATTTATTAAAAAGAGAACTCTCAAGGATTTATATTTCAATTGTTTTGATTATTATTTGTATATTGTCGTGATGGAGGATTATCAACATGAAATTAGTTGTTTTATATAAACCAAATAGTATAACAACTTGTATTTCAAGCGAATCGTTGCATGTCATAAATCAAATTAAAGATAAGTCTATTATGCGATATATTGTTATATAAAAAGTAACTTAAGTGCGATCACAGTACGTCAAAAAGCCCAGTATGTCACTAGAGATATTGCGAGTTATATATCTGCAGAAATGCAAAAACATATAATTTCTTTGATGTATCTCTGTCATGCCTAAATTAGGAGATATCATTACATGTAGAGTTAAACATTATTTCGATCGTAAGTTGATCGCAAACTTGCGGGTCAGTTAATCAACTCGTTTTCTGCAGACGATAATTCTCACAAGACCCGACAGGAAGACCGGGATAATCCGGCTGCCGCACCCTTCTCAAAGCTAGAGATATAAACAAAATGTCAGAGTGGAGATTAAAAGGATGAAGGCCGTGTCATAAGAGAGTGAATGAGGCTCAAAAAAATAAGTTTCCTTTTCGGAACTGTATGGAAATCAGGGCGACGCTGGACCGTTTGAATGGGAGGGGTGTCAAACTCAATTCGCTGACGAGGCAGATATATTTTTATAATAAGCACAAACAAATTAAATTGAATAAAACAAACACAAAACATTTTCCGATAATTATGACAAGAGCAAAGCTGCTTGTTGCATTGTATATACATGTACCTTAAAAAAAAAATTCTTTTAATAACCCTATATGATGGTTGATAATATTATTGTAGCAAATTCTGAATATTCTGAATGTGAGGGTATTCATAAATTCTCACTGCCCCCATCCTTTGTATATCGAATACCCTGAAAAATAGTACATTTAAATAATACATATATAATAAAATATATATCCAACATTTTGATAATGCAAAATTTAGAGAAAATAAGGAACAAACGTGTTTACCAGCAAAGGTCTTTTTTATTATGATCTTACAATATATTCACGACTTATCGTAGCGTTGGAGTATTCAGCAATGGTGCAGATGATCGAGAGGGGGGGGGGGGGGGGTATGGCAACAGATGTTTACAGTGAAACCTCGTAATACCAGACTATGGCAAAGTAAATCACCCTTCCCCCTGCTTTGTTCTCTTCATTTTGAAATATTGTTATATGACGGATATTAAAGAAAACAAGACAAAGAACTATCATAATGCTCTAAAGTCGTGGATACATCACCGGACACTGGATAACATGGTTAGCGGTTCGAGTCCCGCTGCGGCCTTATTGTTCTTTGGAAAGACATTAATCCACCCAGGTGAAGTAAATGGGTGCCCGGTAGGGAGAAATCCCCTCGAGTGCCTTATCATGACGCATAAGCTACAGTCAGAGTAACAATGTAATATTTTGTATCAAGCGCAGAAGAGTATAGTCATATAGTACCTGCGCTACATAAATGGGCATATTATTATTATAACAGTATGACTTTTCTTCTGCAAAGCCGGGGCGATGCCCTCTCTAATGTTAACATGAATTCGATAGACCGAGATTTAATACACGTGAGCCAAAAACGGAACTAAACACATTTAAAAAAGCAAATTTATTTACGTTTCTGATCATTCATAATCAAACTGGTACCCCGTATCTTTAAAAAATAAATCCTCGCATCATGTATAGGCTTTACTAACTTGTACGCCTGCATCCAAGTTGGCACACTTGGTTTACTAGTGGGGGACATGGGTTCATTATTATTGCAAGAAGTTTAGCTTTAATACTGTTCAAAGGCCATTTTGTTAAACGTTTACGGTGAGGTTGATCAACATATCAGCAGGAAGGTATGTCTCACCTCCCTGATATCAGTAAGCGTTCAGAACAATAAAATATGGATTCGGAAAATATAACATTTCATCACCAATGATCTGTTTTTCTTTTTAATGACTTTCCACTTACTTTGTTTCCACGTACACACACTATTTATTTAAACGCTTTAATCGATGCGTTTGACTTCTTTAGAATGTCAAGATAAACCTTCAGTCTAGGTTCCTGCTGTAATAGCCGTTGGTAACACATCCAGAGCGTAAGCACTAGTATAAGTGAAGGATAAACGTATTATATATATATATATATATATTATTTATGCAGACGGCGTATAATGGAAAATGGCCAGTGTGATATATGTAAAAAAACAGAAACTACTTTTCATGTCTTGTTAAAATGTAACAAGGTTAGAGTTTTTTGGAAAATTATTGAAAACTTATATTTATATAATTAATTTCATGAACAAATAAATGTTAATGAAAAAGCATTAGTTAAAGGTTATTTTATTGAAAAAAGGAAAACTTTGTGATAAACTTCATGTTAATTTTAGGACAATACATAATATACATAATGCATATTAAAATTCGGTGTGATGGAAAGAGTACACTACTAAAAATCTGTTCATTAATTTCAAATTAAAACTTCGATATTACCTAGCAAATAAAACAAGTTTTGTATTGACGAAACACAAAGAATTTTTTCAAGAAATGTTAAGGTTATAACTATTAATTTAAATACTTTAAAAAAAATGTTATTATGTTAAAATGTAAATTGATGTAAATAATGTGAAATATGAAATATGTGAAATAAATCACCTCGGTAAGAGGACTAGAAAAATCAATGCAGGCGGTCTTGATTTGGCGAAGGGACATAGTACTCCCACGAACCATGATTACACATGAAGTTGTCAAGGCACTGAAATTGATAACGATTCCCAGGGGGAAGGCACCGGTAGGGATGAAGGAATGTTTAAGAAAAAAAGAGAAAGAAAAAAGAAAAAAAATACGCCCTTTATGTAATGCTTCTCGGGGATTTGATATCGAGGCAATTTTGACCAAATTTCCTCGTGACTCACAGTAACATGTGAATATTTGAACGACAGCTACCATGGGTATTTCCTAGTTTTTATTTAATCAAATTCGTCACAGTTATACCCACGATAAATTTATACCCATGCTACGATTCAAGCATTTATGCTTATGAATGGGCCTCTGTATTTATCTAGATTTTTTGTTTTACCTCCATACTTTAAAGTTTTCAATTATATGCATTTTTTGTTTGCGTGTGTGTATTTCAGTTGTCGCTCTTTATAATAATAATAATAACTCCGCTTTTATATAGTGCTTAATAAATCTATGATGTAAATCAATCATATCATATTCTATTATTTTATTTTGAATGTTTTGTATTTGATTTTTCAATGAAAGCAGACAAATCTGCTAACAAAATAAATCGATTTAAAAAGGTGGGCATAATTCTTCAAAAGGACCATGAGAAAATTACGAGAATTAAACCCTCAAATCGTCTTAAACGTCTTTAAAGCGTTTTGCTTTCATTGAGCAAATATATAGCGAAATAAAAAAAACAGTTTCTTGGAGTTAAAAACTGATTTGATGAGTTTTATAGCGGTAGCATTGTTTGAATTTATTGGCCAATATATATAAAGGGTTTTGCAAATATGACACTCGATTCGAATTTGTATAAACATTTTTATATCGTTTCTAGATAGAAAATCATTATTCATTATTGATAGAGGATAATTACAGTGGTATAGTTTCAGGGGACTCCAAGGCATGTTTCTCCTACTTCGGACAGCGCAACAAAAGGAGGGAGGAGGGAGGAGGGGGGGGGGGGGGGTAGAGAACGCGGGAAAAGGAAAGGGGGGAGGGGTGGGTTCATCATCCAGCAAGTGAGACCGCCCCACCTCCTCCTCCCCATGATACCAGCGTCTCTTTAATGGCCTCACTCATGCTACTTCGCTTGAGACGGAAATCGTAATCTGATCAATGCAATCATAATGATAACCACGGCATCCTTGAACAAGATTATGAAGATTATCATTTGCAGAAATTTTGGACATTATCCGGAACATTATCCGGAAAGTGGTTTTTTTTTCGTTTTTCATTTTCGTTTTTCACATACATACAACATGTGCCTTTGCAGTTTTCTGATTTTTAACAATTTTCGTACGTTTGTGTCATTTTTTCCCCCAGATACAAGGCGTTGGGAAAGTCGCCTCTGCCGTTTCGCCGTTACTCAACAGACTCCGAAGCATATGCAACACTTCACCAACCAGTCATGACTAAAGACTCTCTACACACCTCCCATTCTCAGCGTCGGGTCCAGGAAGTACTCAAACATTACGCATCTACTGTAGTCCGGGTCGGAAAAAACCATATCGCCAGGGAATCAAGCGGCTCTCTCTACGCTTCTTTCAGCGGAGACAGCCCCGATGCCTCACCGGTCCATACCAACCACTCCTCTGCTACGAAAAACAAGACTGCTACGTTACCAGCGAAAAAATCTGAAGAGCGATGTAGTATTCTCGCCTACGAACAAAGTCCGGCGAGGCGGAGTGAAAGTGGTGTTTATGAAGATAACTCTGTCAGGTTTAAGTTGGGACATCCGGATGAAGACAGTACGACGACGGGTGGCGAGAGCGAAAGCCAGGTTTACTGCGAAGTTGTCGATGTCGCCGCCAGGCGTCACGCAAGACACATTCGCCCAATATCGTTCGACTTTTGTCAGGATAAAGACGATACGCGTAGTCTCGCTTCACATGACAACAACGACATCAGCATCGGTGGGGAGAGCAACATGACCGATGGTGGTGGTATGGAAACTGTTTATGAAAACTTTAGAAGGAGGCAACCGACTTCGAACTTCGCGTCGATGACGAAAAGCAAAGCTTCACCTTCGCGCGAGTCAATCGCCGCTATGTATTCTACGTGCAGGACTATCAGCGGGGATTATGCCACTTGCGATGCCGGTGGAAGCTGGAGACCAACATCTTTCGCGTTCTGTCGGGACGGTTCTCCAAGTGCCACGGATACCAATCTTTCAAGAACATCTATGGTATGTGAACATGATGAAAATGCGACATATGAACAGTTCGTAGAACCGGAAGATCCGATATACGCGCAAACGGTTATACGCAGGAGCAAAAGGTCTGTAAAACAGTACCCTTTGTCGCTTCCACGTGATGCCATACTCAGCTCACAGCCTCTCTACGAACAACCGGTCTTTGAACAACCCTTGTATGAAAACTTTGAAAAGAGCGAAAAGGATGAAGAGAGTGGAGTCGACCACAGGTACAGTTCTCTGCATCTAGATGCCCCTATGAACAGTCACCTGACCGCTTCAGACTCAAGGATCGATGTCAATTCTGATTCGCGAAGAAGTCGCCGCGGCATGCACGGTGGCGGTGGAGCGGACAACCGAGGGCTGGTTCCCAGGGATTCGAACAAGCCCCGCTCTGACAATGCGGGCGATGCCTCGCCGCATGCAACAAGTCCTGGTGTAGCGGTTCCCGACATCAGCATGACATCGAACCAAAGCTCCTTCCATACAATAGCCCGAGAGTTAGCTGGACTTCACCAAGACAGTGTAGATGATTATGATCCAGAGGAAAGCTTTCCAGTCATGCAGATGCTGTCCGATCGATATAGCACTGGAAATTTCCTCAACAAATTTTATTAACCCTTCGATTGCTTTCTTTATCCCTCTACACGGTTTGCCACAGCAGCAATGTTACAATATAGGCACCAATTGACTGATTACTTTTGGCAATACTATGGTTTTGCAAAAGTAACCCATTTCCAGTCTTATTTGGCTTAATGATACCTCCCTTTGCACTTAAAACTGTTGAATTATAATTAGGCCATTGTTATAAAATATCCAATGATATATAAAATGTAGCAAATAGAGATTATTTGTGATTTAAGAATGAATTGTGAGTACCTGAATTTTTTCTCACTTGAAACGGATAAATGCTACGCAACGGCTTAACATGATAACCCGTCTATCAATTAAATTTACCTTAAAAGACAAGATGTTGGACAATAAATTTGATAACAAATGAAGTTACAAATTAGGAAAATGGTCACTGGTAAACAGTTGATGCTGAGCCTTTCGTAATGTGAGTTAGTTTAACGATGTTAATACTAAACATGCTAATATAGAAAATATGGATTGACTTATTGAAGACTTTAGTGTTGAGCAATTGCACTGGACCCTTTTCCGGACCGGTTCTCGACGGGGATCGCGCCATCACTCGGCTTAAGGCGTATAGTCCGCGAATACAAAGGTCAATAAAAAGGGTCCAGAACTAGACTACTTTACCCTCCATACGCTCTCTTATGATCTGCCCTTGGTCTGTTTTCGTCAAGAGAGGGCCTGTCGTATGAAATCAACATGAAGAATTCTTATTAAATAAAGAAGTTTCTTGTATTTGTGTTTCCGATGTAATACGCTGACGTACGGCGCAATTAGATAATGTCCATTCTTTTAAGGAGTCTTAATAAAGGAAAATTATTATAAGTCGGAACATAATTATTGTATGACAGTCAATACACCAAGTTTTAACCAATCATTGGTGAAACTAAGTGTGCACAAGGATAACGGTTGTGTTGTATTTATTTGTTATAATGATATTCTAGTAACGATTTACTGTTATTCATTGTTGTTTTTGTTTAGTGGAGGATTTCTTAAACGAATTATGTAAACTGATTAAAGACTTTTCTATTAAATACATGTATACCAAATGTTGATTTGTTATCTGTCGTCTTAAGTTTGTAAATCGAAAAACGTAATGTATTTTTGCCTTAAAATGGAGAATTTAGTCACATGAGATAAAACATTTAAAAAGCTATACGTGAAATGCGAGGAAAAAAAAGCGATCGAGACAGTGAATGGTGAAACGGGTCATTATTTATTTTTTTATTGTCCTATATTCCCCTCAATTTTCGTTCTCCTCGTTATTTTCCTTCTAACTTGGAAAAAAAATAATATCGTCTTCCGATTGAGGGGGGGGGGACACGCCCTTCATTTTTAAGCCACTCGCGGGGGTGGGATGTGCATTTTGATATCCCTGACTTTAAGAAATAATTGGGTGGAGTCGGGATTACAGTCCCAGATATTTACATTCACAGTCAATTGAGTTTTGACAGTTCGGTTAAGTTATACTCACTGTTTCCTATAAAGTAGGGATATTTGTTCTCCTCTTTTCGGGACATTATTGTAACAATATGGTTATTCTTGGCAGATAAAGTTCTGAGATTCTTAAAGATTTTCTTGAGCTCTGGTATGTACACCATATTTTGAGAGAAAATTTATATGATTTATTCTGAACCGTTTATCCTGCAGTAGATTTGTTGTTTGAACCAGTGAAGAAGAAAAAAACTCACACAAACTTACTTGGCATCATTTTCGATACAAACCACAAATCCCATTTCCATATAGTGACCTGAATGTGTTAAGCACATGGTGTTGGGCCTACTTGCCCGAATTCCTTATTTTTAATCTTGAAAATTCAGTGTAGGTTTCGTTGGATTCTCTGCGAATTTATGTTTTATCATTACCAGAAGTCAAGTTTATTTTAAAGGTTATCTAACAATTCACACAAGCACTTCATGAAAAGAGAGGACTGTATGGGCAACTCTGTATAATATCCCCCCCCCTCTTTTCCCCAATGGTTCCTAACTTTGTTTTGTGTTTCCTTTTATTCGGACGAATGTTTGAATCTGTGAAAACAAATACAATAATAAGCTTAATGGCTGCTGAGCAGATTGTCCATGAATAAACAAATACAAAAAATGTTAAAATAATATTGTACTCCGGTCAGGGATATCATGATGATCAATCTTCAAACTACACATGCGTGATATACTGCCCTCAGTGTTCGAGCCGAACAAAACTATCAACCTTAAATTGGTCGTTTGTCGGACATTGGTACACTACAAGGAAACACGTCTTATTCAGGATTTCCTGGACGGTGCTGTTCCCAGAGCGCTTCTCCCCCTCTCACTTTTGGTAGACGTAAACAAACTGATTAAAAAAAAAATTGTGCATGGTATGGTCTAGGGAAGGGCGATTCTGTTTTCTTCAGTTAACTACAAGTCTACTCTTAACATGTACGCGGTCTGAATAAGCACTGGGTGTAATGTATTGATTCCATCAGGTTAGACGATTTACCTTTGAGTGCGTGCATGTGTGCTAACCCTTGATCCAACAAATTGAACGACCCGTGAACCCCTCCCTTTCTGAGAAAAAACATCAATATCAATAATAGCTATGATAATAGTAATGTTAATAATAAAAGTAATAAAACCTATTAATAATAATGAAAGAAACGATTTGGAATCGATCAGAAAAGGTTAATCATCTAGCATATAAGTTTTGGTGTGTATTGCAAGGTTCTGGAATCACCAAAACGATAAGAAATTTGATCCGTTCTTGGTATTAAAGTTACAAACACTGTACACAGAAAGATGTATATGGGACTACGCGAACATGTGGTATACAAATCTGTCCCGATTCGTATGTTGTTACATGCCATATTTAAAATAAGAAGGCATTTGAAGAGCCATGCTTTTCAGGCAAAATTTTGTTATCAGATGTTCTTCCACATTTGCATAATAACAATGATAACGCTCATACATATTTGTCACCTCTTCCCATATAGCTCCGTTTAGTCTCATTTCACAACGCCCCCTATCGTCAGAGTCAGCAGCCATACATGTTAGCCTATGGAATTGTACCAAAAAAAAAATCTTTAAAAATTCAATTTTTGTTTAAACGAAAAGCACATCCACCCCGACTTACGTTATCACTAGCTCTTTCATTGGAACGCTCATGTCCCATTGACTTTTGAAAGTTCACCCACCGTAATTTGATAAAAATAGGTTGCAAGCTCGTCATTGCCTATAATACACATGTGAAACAAGTCGAACTTTGGACTCAGTTTGCCAAGCGATTTTAGGATTATAGGTCAAGCACACGAAGGATTAGAAGCATGAATTATCATAGATCACTTCTGCTTGGTTCATTATGTTCGTTTCATCAAACCCCCACCGTCATTTTTCCATTTAGTAAAAGCAAACATTTGGCAGAGGTAAGCAAAACATGAATATTCATGAACGGTCAGACAATACAGCCTTTTAGTATGTAACGTATAGTGGTTTGTGCTGGCAATGTTCCAGCGAGCGAAAATGAGACAATCGGAGCAATATGATAGGCAAACATTTTACCGAGGTAAGCAAAAACATGAATATTCGTGATCGCCATGGACTATTCGATTATTTACAGAGGGGTGCAACCGTGCACCACATCAAACTCCCCATTTCAATATATTATGTAGTTTGGTAGGTTTATTTTAATAACTGTTTAATTATCAGATATCAATGATAGTTTTAGATATAGAAAATATTCTTGTATTTTATATTTAGCAAAGCAATCTCACATACAAATTCACTACCAAGTGTCGTCTAATCCGCCGATTGTCGTCTGCTATAAACGTCCAGCGAGCTAAAATGAGACAACCGGAGCAATATGCAGAACTCCACTTCTCTTTAAGCAAAATCACTGATTGACATTTATTATCAGTGCGAACATTGGTGCAACCAAAGAAAGGATTAAGATTAAAGCACAACTGGGCCCCGTCTTTAAATACAAACAGTCGCGATAAATCACAACTTATTTGCGATTAATATCAGTCGCAACTATGTACATGAGATATAGGGGACTTCAAACTTGGGATCGCTAAGAGGACTTAAGATTGATTAGGGTAAATCGGAACGATGTTGTGAACGCTAATACATGACGGTGTCTTTAAAAATAAAATTATGCAAGTAATTTTGTGTTTGGGGTCATTTACAGACGAAAGAATGATACTAAAACCGATATTATGTAGTCAAAATATCTTTATTATTTCGGCATTGGATTTCAAAGTACTGCTAGACAGCCTGTCGAAATCAATTAGTCTAATGAGACATTACAAATATATATACAGTGTTTGCTTTGAACAAAATACATTCCAATTCATATTAATTTTATAGACTAACAATCGTTTACATATTTGAACCTGTTTCTATATTGTACACTCATTTACACACGATATAGTGTTGTCGGGTGCGGTAATCGCAGAATAATAATCATCATCTCTTTCTGTTCACCAAAAGATCGATCTTTTAGCAATATGTAGTGACATTATCTAAAAAAAGTGTCCTTTTCTTATGATTTCGGATCCTACCGTCTCAAAGGTATTACAAAGTTTTGGTATGGGGTCATGAATTTGGCTCACATGAAAATATTGGAAGCATATGCGATTTTACAATATTCAATGATCGTTGTCGCGGTTGAAACGAGTCTAAAGTGATGAAATTGTAGATAATAAATTTGTCATGTACTATAGCGCCCTCTCAAGAATGATATTAGTTAGCTCTAAAACAATGTTTCTTGACTAGAATTGACCGATTTGCTATTACCGTTTGGAAATTATTCTGAGATTTTCATGGTCGCAGCAACCATGGAATGGCCCTAGCCGCTATTTGCAATATTTGTAATTTAAAGGGAGCACCGGTAAATTTTAATTTTTCAATTTCTAGAAAGCAGAAGTGTTTTAGGGGCTAAAGTTTCTAATACGTATGATACATCCACAGGGGCATCCAAATATATGGAATTGTAAAAAAATACTATCAATCCAATTTCGAAATTTCCTAAAACTTTCCATTACCTTTACAGCTCGTTCAGATATGGCACGGCAAAAAAGTGGCATTTTATGTTTTAATGATGACGTAAAGTGCAATGTACGCGTCACATGTCTGTCTTTAATAACTGCTGCGCATGAGCGCAACCGCCATTCAGTTAATACCCCCTTCACATACACGGATTTTTCTTACGAGTCATTACGGATCGCCAACTCGTAGTCAATCGCAAGCATCCGTAAATAATTCGCTGTTATCCGTAAATAACTAGTCACAACTCGCAACAACTCGCAGACACTCTTAAGGATCCGTGAAAGGAGAGGCACATTTTTGACATGTCAAAAATCTCCTTACGATTGTCCATGGCTTGATTTTTCCGTTAATAACTCGTAACAACATGTAACCATCCGTAAACTGCTCGCAAGAATCCGTAAATGACTTGTAACATTTTGTAAACGATTTGTTTCTGTAAGTTTACGATTTGTTTACGTATTATTTACAGATTATTTAACTATTATTTACGGATTAGTATGAGTGCTTACGTGTTGTTACCGATTTCATTCGGGTCGTTTTACGATGGTTTTACGCATTGTTACGAGTTACTGCGAGCACTGTACATGTAGTTACGAGTACTTTACGAATATACGTATACTTTACGTATTATTACGTATCTTTTACGTTTTGGGGGAAAGATATAAGAGCTGCAAATTTGAACACTTCATTTTCAGTTGTTATTTTAGGGTTAAAAATCGTAAGGACTCGTAACTAACTCGTAACTATTCGTAACAACACGTAAACGGGTCGTTACTAGCACGTATGTTGCTCGTAGTAATCCGTGACCACTCTTAAATCGGTCGTAAAAATGTCCAAAACGTAAGAATCCTTGAAAGATCCGTGATTTTGTGCAATCCGTAAGACTCGTAAGTAAAATCCGTGTATGTGAAGGGGGTATTAGCGGCTGCACCATCGAACAAGTTTAGTTGGCCCTGAAATGGGCACACTCATTCTCTATCTCGACTTTTTGATAGGTTGTATCTATCGTCTTCATCCTAAGACGTCGAGATAGAGCAAAAGCGGGTCCTTCGGAAGAGTACGTGGTGTAACTGTAAACCTCGCAAAAATAAATGTGGAATAATTGTCGAGAAAGGAATAAAGTGCCACATTTGTTTGGGGTATATAACCACGCTTACTTAGCGGCAACCTCTAAATAAAGGCCAATTGTGTAAATGAGTCACCCGTATCGTCTCCCGATAGAAGAAAACATGTTATGAAGAAACTACACAGGCCACTTTTTGTACACAGAATTGAATTTAACAACAAGAACAGAATTAAAGATACTGATCTATTGACAAAATTGCATAAACACGCACGTGGCGCGCCAACATTATTCTAGAAAAGACGTCTGTGGCTATCAATGGGCTAAATCAAATCAAGGTAAACCCCATCGCTATCGCTAGTGACGATGGTAACGTTGGTGTCGTCAGGTTTACCCGGGGGACGTCGAGGCCCCAGGCGTTGCACTACCACCCCTGCATTTTCGTATACCTCTTGCTCTTTGGCTTCATTGGGTGTGACATAGTCCGCAGAGTCTCTGTAGTTGGCGGAACTTCTCTGGGAGGCTGTTCCGCTCGAATCGCGGCTAGCTCGTCGGTCATCACTTAATCTTGCCGCCAGAGGCATCCTCGCACTGCTCAGCCTGGTACCCACCTGGGCATTCTGGTAAATATCGTCCGTGTCAAGAGGCAATGATGACGCCTTCGTTGCAGGTGGTTTCACGACAGCGCCCTCTGTTGCTCGAGGCCTGTCGTGCCGGGTAACGACTGTCCTATTCTGATAGGCGGGCTCGTTAGTCACTTTTTTTTCTTTGGCCATGCTGGCGTCCTTTCTTAAGTTTTCTTTCGATCGGCTCAAAGCGATGCTGATTGAATTCTGATAAAGCGATTCTTCTGGTGTAAGAGACGCTTTTACCGATGGTGGTGCAGGCAGTCGGGGTCGCTGTTCAACAAACTGGAGCGTTTGGCCCTTGTTCGCCGAAGAGATGACCTTTGCATCTGGGACCAGGTAATCCTCCTCCTCCTCCTCATCGGCGTCGTTTTCATGTACTTTATCTCCTTGTTTCTTCTTTGGTGTCGTTTGTGTAAGTTGGGCTTTCGAGCTGCTGAGCGGGAAATTCGACTGACCCGATCCGCGTGTAAAGTCGGCTTTGCGTCTCTGTCGTTTCTTGCACATGCTGTATTGAAAGAGAGAAATAGATAGAGAGAGAGAGAGAAAGAGAGAGAGAGAGAGAGAGAGGCAGAGAGAGTGAGAGAGAACAATGGAGATAAAGAAAAATGAGATAGAAAGATATAATATTTTTAGAAAGAAAAATCGAAAGAAAGTAGGAAGGGTAGAGAAAAGGACATAGACAGAGAGAGCAAAAGCAAGAGGGGGAGAGGGAGAGAGAGGGAGGGGAGAGGGGGACAGAGAGGGGGAGATGGAGAAAGACAAACAAAATATGGAGAGGAAAGATTCGAGTGAGGGAGAGAGAGAAAGATAAACGAGAGAGAGAGAGAGTACAGAGGGAGGGGAGAGAAAAGGGAGATTTCCGGTGTTCATTTAATAATGATAGTTCAAATACATCACAATATGCGCCATCATAATTCCTACTTGTCACTATGTGATCTTTAATTTGAAACAAAAAGGATCAATTAAAGGTGAAATACAAAAAGAAAAACAATTTGTCAAAATAAGGTAAACTTACAACACTATTACGATAACGACGACGATGATGAGGATGATCACACCTGCCAAGCTCCCTATGATGACTCCTGGTAAGTAGAAATTATGATTAAAAATTTAGATTTGAAAATAGGCCATGAGAGAAACAGGAGACGGTTTTCATAAAGGATAAAACATCGTCATCGCAATGACTCCGTCTATAGGACTGCCTAATATTTACATACACAGACTACTGAAAGACATACTATTTCAGCAGGTTAGGAATAAATTGGATACGAAAGTAAGGGAACACGAGGGAGAGAGAGAGAGAGAGAGAGAGAGGGGGGAGAGAGAGAGAGTGAAAGAGGGGGGGGGGCAATTATCATTTAGTGGAATTTAGAGAAGATACAAAAATATTTTCTTTACAAAACAAAAAGTAAATAGCAAAGAAGTAGTATTTAGGTTTACTAACACACGGAATAAATGTCTACAGTATAAATATCAAAGATCAGGCTTTCCTCTACATTTTAAAACGGGACAAACAAAATCATCTTATATCATTTGATTGAAGATTTGTCCTGTCAGGGAGGTACCAGGCATTCAGGCTGGTCATATTTTTCTTACCCATGATACTGGTTGGTGGCTGAAAGGGCGGGGTAGTCATACGATATGTAGTTGCGGTTCTCATTGGGTCGGTTGTCGCAAGCAGAGATGGGTCTAATGAAAGTAAAATCAACACTGACTTTATTATACAGCGGTGCTTTTCCATTAAACGCCAAACAGAAATTGGTTGCATTGTAGAGTATTATACATCACCATGATTATGTTGATCACAGTTCTGAGTCTACTATTTACTCCAACCCTCCCCCAAAAAAATTGTTCTCTCGTCTCTTATTGCGATACGCCGCTTTTAAAATGTGTTTAGATAACTTTCGCGACTATCCGGGATTGGGGGACGACTTCATAGCAAATTTTCACGGAAGAGGTCTCCCCCTTGAATTACCAATCCCGGAAGCACTTTAAAACAAGCAAGTGATCCCTGACAGTTGTGCGAGGCAGTGTAGCGAGCGAGCGAGGGAACATGAAGAGATTAAAGTTTCAGACTGTAATACAGTGTGCTCTAGCCTTAAACAATCATATCCTAAATATCTTCTTCTTTTATTTTCTCCAGAATACGCCAAGTACTCCGAAACCTGGGCTCTGTAAGCAATCGGTTTGCAGTGCTATACTTATAGGTCCTTCAAAATGGAACAACATCTACATGGTTTGTCGGTATGTAAACTTGGGAGGGGGTCAAGCCCCCCTCACACCCCCACCCCCATTCTCCATCAGTATGTCAGTGATAACTAATAATGCAGTCTTCCTCACCCACACACGCTGGCGGCGGCACAGTCCAAGCAATGTCCAGCGTGATGTTATCAACCCACCAGCATTGTGAAACGGTGGGGCCGTCGGCCACCAGACCAGACGAACAGTTGTACACAACCTGGCTCCCGATGACGAACTCGTCGCCGATCCGGTACCCGTTAGAGGGCATCCCTGGATCGTCGCATGTTCTATTCGTGGCTAGAATAACAATCAAAGAATTTGCGAATTCACATTATCAAGACCACTTTCCAGAATATAGGCCTATGCATATCTTACAATGGTTTGACTTCTCCATACCTTCAATATTGTAACATTATTTGGTGATCTTCAACATTGAATGTCTAGGTTATTCAGAGGGGGGGGGGGGAGAGAGAAAGAGAAAGGGAGAGAGAGATGTAGAGAGGTATAGAGATAGGTAGGTAGAGAGAGAGAGAGAGAGAGAGAGAGAGAGGGGAGAGTACATTTGAGATTGCCCGTTTCAGAATCCACTGTTTATGAAATAAAAACTTACTGCTTATTTTTAGGGTAACTGCTAACTGCTCCTCGACTTACCCAGGTCGAAAATCCCATAGAGACCAAAAGAAACCAATATGACTATGAATTAAGAAACATAGAAACCAATAGGTCCAATAGAAACCAACAGCTTAATCTATCTCATGCATTTTCATGATTACTTTACACGTTTTCACAGAAAAATACATTTTATCAATTACAATGCACATCAATTTTGTGATTTTTATTTTCTTTCGGCAATTAATGACCAATAGATTGTTTGTCTGACCATGCTACAGTTACATTCACGTTCTAGCAATAGATATATTGATTATAAATGATTACTAACCAACGAAACATCATGTATGTTTATTATATAGAATAGTACAAGCCTTTAGTTCAGTAAAGGATATTCTAAAACTCACTTCAAGTGATCTTTGTGATGGAGTAAATGCAATTGAGACTTGAATATACCTTTTTGGTATTGATTTTTGATTTATCATTATTGATTTACCAATAGAAGCCAATGGACTATTGAACAACTAGGGAATTCAGAATATGGGACCATTCGAAACCCATAGAAAGATCTCTAATGGACCAACAGGAACCCATAGAAAACATTTAATGGACCAACAGAAACCCATATAGAAGAAAATATCTAATGGACCAACAGAAACCCATAGAAGACGTGGGTAGATGTTGGTCCAATAGAGGCTTTCTGTTGGTCCATCAGCATTTTTTCTTAGGGTTTGTGTTGGTCCAATAGATATTTTCCATTGGTTTCTGGGGGTCCATCATTTCACTTTCCCTATTGAAACCAATAGACACCAATAGCTCTAATGGTTTCTGATGGTCCAATAGGCTATCGGATCCTATTGGAATTTCGACCTGGGTAGTCTAGGAGTACAGTACAATTTCGAGATGACCTTATATTATAATTATAACCTTACCCTTCAAAGCACCTAATATCGGAGTTCTATTTCCTGAGGTATTTATAGCGTCCAAGCAGGACCCTATAGCTCTAAGCTCATGTAAAGGAAGTGTATTTTTCTTAATTTTTTTTTTATTTCACCGTTCCTGTGAATGATTTAGATGCCCCATTTTGTAAAGTATATTACAAAGAAATATTTTTTTTTTTTTAAATAGTTATGAATCAAGCATTTAACTATTGTACGGTGTATCACAACACACTACTTTTATCATCAGCGCTTTTGGTTATATTTACATTATTTTCCTTCTCTCACTTACTTGTGTAAACTGAGATTAGACTATCTCCTCCGCACGACTCTAGTCGGTTATGAGGGCACGTTGTGTTACATCTGCTGAATGGAACCGCGTCTCTGACCAAGTCCGTCAAGTCTACGTCACTGGCATTAAAGCATGTGCACTCAATGTAATCTACAGCAGCAAATCCCGCACTAATGCTGCATTCAGCGATACACTCAGTTGCCGTAATTGCAGTTCGAATAAGCAGGAAGCGACGAATTGTCCGTTCAAAAACCACGTCTTGGTCGACACAAGCCAAAAACTCGCCTGCATCAATTAAACCATACAAAACAATATACACACGTTAACAATTTGGAAGACATTTTTTTTTTTTTTTAATTAACAGTTTTTATACCATCGTAGTTGGTTTTAAATTACGTGGCTAAGACCCCGTTCTCATTCACTTCGTTGGAGCGGTCTAACTAAGACCCGTTCCTCAGGAGCAGTTCTTAGGTGAGTGAGAACGGTCAAAGTGGTCCAGGAAGTGGACTTCTGGACCGCTCCAGAAGACCACCTTGGGAGGTGGTCTTGAGGAACGGGTCTTATTAAGAGCGGTTTGGACCGCTCTAACGTCCAATGTGAACGGAAGCGTACTTTGCCCGGAAGTGAGCTAGTGACGTTCCGTGTGAAACATGTAGTATAGTACGGTACATACGGATTGTATTCCGCGCGCGAAAAAATTGACCTGCTGACCTGAGCTGCCATAGCAACAAGACCACTTTGACTCGTGGAGCGGTTTGAGCCATACAAAACTGCTCGGAGTGTGAACGCTCGCAAACCGTTCCTCAAGACCCGTTCCTCTGGAGCGGTCTAACTAAGACCACTTTCAAAGTGAGTGAGAACGGGGTCTAATACGCTGCAGTTTACTGAGGTTTTAAAGATAAAGACCAGTTCTGGTCATGCGCTTGTATTGTGAAAGAAACGGTGTGGAATCGATTAAGGTTGATCATCTAGCATATACAAGTAAGTATTAGTGTGTACTGCAAGGTTCTGGAATCATCAAAATTATAATAATTTTCGCCCATTCTTGGTGACGTTACAAGCACTGTACACAGAGAGATGTTATGGGACTACGCGACACGTGCACGATATATGTGTCCGGTCCGGATAGATATAATAATTTACCAAAGATATCAATTAGTAGGCGGTTTCATCACGTATTTATAGTCAAAACATATTCTTTCACATAATTGGTAATAAGAGCTTCCATTTCATTTTTGAGAGGGGTGCGTTTCCAAAACTGGTCTATACCTTTAACAGTTGACGGACATATACCAAATGATAGCTAACTACTGCTGCTGCTACTACTACTAACTCTACAACTTCTACTACTAATACTACTACTACTACCACTACTACTACTACTACTACTACTACTACTACTATACTACTACTACTACTACTACTATTACTACTACAACCACTATTATTACTACTACTACTACTACTACTACTACTACCACCATTAATACTACTACCACTATTAATACTACTACTACAACTTCTACTACTAATTCTACTACTACTATTACTGCTACTACTTTAACACTCTCCCTGTTACTACTACTACTACTATTATTACTTATACTACAACTCATATTACTACTACTACTACTACTACTACTACTACTACTACTACTATTATTACTACTTTTACCACTATTATTATTACTACTACTACTACTACTACTACATGTACTACTACTACTGCTACTACTACTACTTCTACTACTACTTCTACTACTACTATTACTGCTACTACTTTAACACTCTCCCTGTTACTACTACTACTACTATTATTACTTATACTACAACTCATATTACTACTACTACTACTACTACTACTACTACTATTATTACTACTTTACCACTATTATTATTACTACTACTACTACTACTACTACTACATGTACTACTACTACTGCTACTACTAC
>JAVYIG010003099.1:0-98095 GCA_035222895.1 Strongylocentrotus droebachiensis
TGCATCTTGGTCGAGACTTGATGGGCAGAAAAGCAGATGGCGGAAACAGAAAAACAGTCTCCCCCAGGGGTGGCGTCCTGGCGCCAACACTCTACAACATCTACACTGCTGACATCCCTTCAACTGAGAACACTTGAAACTTCATCTATGCAGATGACACCTGAATCACAGCCCAGCATAGTACTTTCAAAGCTGTTGAACTCCATCTCAGCACAGCCTTTCAGAATACTACAGAGCAAACTACCTACGGGAAAACCCATCCAAGACTCAGGTGTGTGTCTTCCACTTAAAGAACAGGGAGGCAAAGAGAAAACTGATGCTAAAGTGGAACAATGTGCAGCTAAACCACTGCGAGCATCCAGTGTATCTAGGTGTAAAACTTGATCGCACTTTATCCTTCAAGAAACACATCGAGAAGACAATAGGCAAAGTAGAATCTCGAAATGCCATCATCGGGAAGCTAGCAACTTCTCATTATGGCGCTGACCCCAAAAATGTACAAACTTCAGCTGTTGCCCTCTGCCTGTCATCCACAGAATATGTTTGCCCAGTTTGGAGCAGTAGATCGTTCTTACCACATAGGCAATGGCAATCCGCTGGAGTACAATGCCTTCCTGAGAGCCTTCCAACATAGCGTTGAAGACGAGACCACCAATCCCAAAGACAGGCTGTACTACATTGAACAGTACACAAGAGGTGAAGCGAACACCATGGTGTGCAGCTGCATGTGTAATGTGAATGCTGTGGCAGCATAGAGAAATGCTGGAGAAGGCCTTCAGGAATAAATACTGCATCATCCACAGACGTCATAATGGGAAAAGTAGAGGACTGGCTGGAAATTAAGGCTGATGAGGTAGGAAAACTTAACAGTTTTTCTCTATATGCCTTAAAGAGTTGCAGCACAGCAAGAGATCTAGAACAATGCCACAAGAAATCATCCCAACAATATCAGGATTGTGGTGTCCCAGTTGCTGTACCGCCTATGGGAAAAGTGGCGCCAAAGGGCAGACTACATCCAAGAGAAAAAAGGCCTGTCTTTTCAGTTTGCAGATGCAGTATCTTTTGGGTGAAGGAGGCTCGACCTCTCAAATCCTGTATACAGGAATATTAAAGGGCCACAAAGGAAGGCAGACCCTACCCCTACAAATGCAAAGCCAAAAAATGAAAGTGTGGAAGTGTGGCTTTTCTGCAAATGTTAACCAGCCAGACAACATGTCAGTGAGGTCAGTCAAACTAGAGCAGTACTGACTATATACTGCAAGACAAATGTAGGAGACTTGGAGGCAAACCGTACAGAGAACGTCTGCAATTTTGCAAGTCCCAGGGACTTTGCTACTCATGCCTGAAGAAGTCTTCGCATTTTGCAAAGGATTGCAAAAACAGGCTGGAATGTGCTGTGTGCCAACTGTCGCACCCTACAAAGGGCCAAAGAGGAAGCCACGGCCACGGTCCTTGCAGCTAACTGGCAGAAAAGGAAGGATTTAGCTTCAAACCCTGACGGAGGACATGCTTACCATTTGTGAGGTAATCAGTGACTTAGAGGTATAAAACTTTGAAGAAAAAACCATTATCAACATTGACTCATCAGCAAAGAAGAGGTGCCATCATCCGCAGAATTGAATCAATACTTGTATCTTTGTGGGATTTAACTTCCAGAACTCAATGCAGATTAAAGTGGGTCTGTTGATAGGGAACAACATACCTGAAGCTGTAGATTCCCTAGAAGTGATCAACAGTCAAGGTGGTGGCCCGTTTGCTTTCAGGACAGTACTAGGATGGGCAGTGTGTGGTGCAAAGAGACCCAATCGACCCCAACAAATTTCGGTGAAAGCTGACCTAATCAAACAGATGATCATTAGTGAGTGGTTAATTGAGGATACTCCTGAAAGATTAAGATAGGATCAACAGTTTTTGGAGATTGTGGAAAGTTCACTCCAGCGTGTTGAGATTGCGCTGCCACTCGAGAACAAGAATGTCTAATTGCCAACAAACAAGCCACAAGCTGAACAACGTTTACAACACCTGCGGAGGAAATTTGAAAGATAGCCACCCTGTGAAGAGTACATGAAATTCATGGGAAAGGTTATGGACAGAAAATTTGCAGAGAAGGTCCCGGAAGACGAGATCCAGAGAGATGACGTAAGAGTGGTATGCATTCCACATCATGGCATAATCCATGTCTTCCAATATGTGGTGATCAATACACGTTAGGGTCTGTTCCAGTACACGCGATTACCATTTGGAGTGTCATCTGCCCCTGCAATTTTTCAGCGTGTAATGGAGGTGCTGCTACAAGGAAAACCACATATTACAGTGTATCTGGATATCTTCATTACAGGCAAGTATGATCACGATCATTTAGCTACGCTGTCACCGGTACTTGATCGCTTAAATGATGCCGGCTTACGTTTGAAAAGTAGCAATTATGTGTGATTATTGCCTCATCAGTGGAGTATTTGGGCCAAACATTTGATGCAGAGAAGTATTGCATCCCACAGTGAAAGAGGTGAAAGCAATCAACAACGCTCCAGTGCCCGAACATATCACAGAGTTGAAAGCGTATTTGGGATTACTCCCGTACTATGGAAAGTTTCTACGGAATGTGTCGACCACGCTCGCACCCTTGTACGCATTACTTCGCAAAGATATTAAGTGGAAGTGGGATTCTGCCCAGTAGAGAGCATTAGAAAAATCGAAGGAGCTACTAGTCTCATCGCAAGTCTTTATGATTTGCAAAGAGAGATCATCGTGTCAAGTGATGCTTTGCAATTGCCTTCATCGTACACCGATCTGAAGAAAAATCTGAGCGGCCAATCCCGGTCGCCTCGCATCCTCTAGCGGAAGCTGAGAAGAAGTATTCGCAGATTGAGAAAGAAAGACTAGCATGTGTTTTTGGAGTGTCGGGTTTTCATGCTTACATCTACGGCAACCTTGCTGACTATATGGAACGAAGTTAGCCAGTATCATACCATCAGACATGAACCGACATTCGACATTTCACAATAAATGCGTCCAACCGTAAGGAAGAGACTGCAAACCGCACACATGGGCATCAAAAGCACTTCGTCGTGGGCGAGACAATGCGTCTATTGGCCGGGAAAATCTGCAGACTTGAAGGACTATATATCCCGTTGCAACGCATGCAACACCTATGCCGCAGCACAACCGAAAGAGCCCATGATCAACCATCATATACCGAGCCACCCGTGGCAGACGGTTGGCTGTGAATGCAGTCATTGGGCAGGATTACCTGTGTACCGTTAACTATCTCTCAGACTACTTTGAAGTAGACAACCTCAAGGGCCGTAAGGACAGTAGTGCCACCATCAGTTGGCTCAAACCTCACTTCTCCACTCATGACACACCGGAAGTGCTCATTAGCTCTCAATGGCCCTCTATTCAACTCTGAACAGTTCGCAATGACCTCAAGAGAATACAGATTCTAACACACCACCAGCTCTCCGGAATTCCCTCAGAGCAATGGAAGGGTGGAGAGAGAGCTTTAAAGATTGTGAAGGGACTGGTGAAGATAGCAAAAACAGCTGGTGGAGATTTTTATATGAGTCTACTCATCTGGCGCAACACCCCAACCGCGGACATGAACAGCTCTTGAGCACAAAGGATATTTGGGCAACGACTGCAAACAAACAATGAGCTCTTGCAACCACAACTGGTGAAGGATGTACGTGGGCGAAAACAGGAGAAACAAGCTCTTTACTTCAACCGCCACACAAGAGTTCTCCCAGACTTACAAATAGGTGATCACGTACGCATACAACCGTCGCGTCATAGGGATAAGTGGGACAAAGCGGAAGTGACCGAGAAAGTGGGCATACGACCGTACAGGATCATGACGGACAGTGGGCGCAAACTGCGAAGGAATAGACATCCTAAATTCCAGAGCCAAACGCGGACGATCAAGCTCCAGAGTGGTTCGAAGACAGCGGACAACCAACTGTAACCACTCACAAACACCGATTACAACACCAGCAAGCTCACCAGAACAAACACTATGCAGGAGCAGCAGTCAACAAAGACAACCCCAATACCTTGAAGACTATGTGACTAAGAACCCATGCACACCTCCATGAGTTACATCTATTTTCTAACAATTAGGAATTGCTTGTTCTTACAAAGTTCACAAATGTTTTTACCATATTACACATAACCCGAGGCTGACCAGTTAATCTATTTACACTACATGTACAATAATAGTGCCATATTTAGTTAGAATATCATAATTGCTGCAGAGTGTTGCATGTAAATAATGCGACATTGTTAAGTCGCAGTTCTTGTCTTTGTATCCTTGAATGTATATATTGTTTGTTGATGTTGCTTGTATATGTATGTCACTCGCCAGTGGAGGACGAATTTCTGTATTTTTTTAACTCAGACAATAAATTATCTTGAATCTTGAATATAAATGTAAATTGAAGTGCCTATAGAGGGTTTTGTTGAAGTTCCTATCAAGGTCAGAGGGCAGTCACTACAGGGAGGATTCCTGGTAAAAGCTGACAAAGAATGCAGTGGTACAGCATCGGAGTATCCTATTCTACTAGGTTGTAACATTTTGCAGAATTTGGATGGATATGACATCAAATTTGGTTTCCTATTTAAGGCACCCACAACCATGGAGAGCGATAGTTGTCCATTACCAAAGAAGGATCTTGTGTTTTTGAAAACACAGAGTAATAATGACATTAGTCAGAGGTTGATTTAAGGTTGTTTTAGTTGACAAATGTTGGTGTTGACATATGTAATAAGTGTCAGATGAAAAAGAGTTATGAAAGATAAATATTGAGATACAGTCTGGTTTTGATGATGAAAGTTCAATGAGTCTCAATAAGAAAGACAAGATTGACATACTCTGAATAAGATGGGATTTATTTATTAAGCATATATTTAAAGGTAGTCTTGACTATGAATTTATCTAGGCTGGGGACCTTGGTTACTGTTTTTTTTTTTAAGAGAGCAGTATTTCTGTAAAGATATGTTATTTTGACATAGAGATTAATGGGGGTTTTACCTTTTATAAAGTTTTTGGATATAGAGTCAACTCTTCTAATGATTGCAATTTAACCCTTACTGTACTGGGCTATTTTGAGCACCCACTGACTGGGGGGGGGGGGGGCCTGGGAGGCCCCCCCCCCCTATGATCTTGGCCGTCGATTGTCCGATGAACACGAAAATTTGGATGTTTGTATATATCTACGTAAGG
This sequence comes from Strongylocentrotus droebachiensis, assembly GCA_035222895.1. Taxonomy (NCBI): domain Eukaryota; kingdom Metazoa; phylum Echinodermata; class Echinoidea; order Camarodonta; family Strongylocentrotidae; genus Strongylocentrotus; species Strongylocentrotus droebachiensis. The sequence goes on from JAVYIG010003099.1 coordinate 5,219, forward strand.
AACAAGATGGTATAATTAGTTTTTTCTGAATATGCAAATTTTTGTCGTTAGCCTAATTAATTATGCAAAATGCGCTAATCTTATGCGTTTTACAGAAAACGTGTCAAACTCCACTTTTTGAATGTGATAACTCATTATTCATATGAAACTTCTTTTTTAACACAAAAAAGTTATTTTAATGTAATTAATAATGATAATTTATGCAAATTTTGATGCAATTTTTATTTTTTGTTTGTTTTTCTGATGACATGCGCATACTAATTGTTATGTAACGCCTTACAGGTATATCCGATTTCGACGAAAATGGTATCAAAATGTGCGTAAGACTTGAGGGAAAAAAGTCATGAAACGACAATTCAAAATTCCAAGCGGTTGCGGCGCAATCTCCGAAAATGTTGAGGGGGGGGGGGCCTCCCAGGCCCCCCCCCCCAGTACAGTAAGGGTTAAGGCTTTTGCTAATACATGAACAGGAGACTCAAGGATGGTGGCGAACGCTATTATGGAAGACGTATCCCGATTTTGTCCTCTGAAAGATGGAGAAGATGAGAGGTTCTGTGACTTCGTAAATCTTATCCGCAGAAGTTTCAATACCTTGAAGGAAGTGAATAGAGCAGAAGATATGAACAATAGCCACATGCTTGCCATCATTGAGAAGAAGCTCTATGTCACAGATCGGCAGATGTGGTTCCGAAAGCAGGAGGAAGGAACAACGGCGACATTAGAGGCGCTGTTGAAGTGGATGGAGATTGAGTTGAGAGCGAGGATAAGATCATCTGCTCCAGTGAGGAATGATTCAACCTCTAAGTCCAGATCCGCTGTTAATCAGGTCACAACAGTTGAGGAAATTAAAGACAGCAAGATTCTCGCTGCTGGATCTGCAAGAGTAAGGATGGGCACTGGACTGACCAATGCAAGACTTTCCTTGATAAGTCTACAGCAGAGAGATTGGAGTTGGTGAAGAGCAGCCGAGCTTGTTATAGCTGTTTATAGCAAGCCGGTAGAGAGCATCGGATGGCTACTTGTAAGAAAAGAAGACGGTGTCCAGAGACATACAAAGGGCAACCGTGCAAGTTCTTCCATCATCCACTTTTACACCCCAGTATGGACAACAATGCAGTGGGAGTAGCCCATGTAAGAGGGACAGAAGCCATGCTACCCATCATTAGGGCAAGGTTCACTGGAACAGACTAGCTAAAAAGAGAAGGAAATGTGCTCCTGGATTCAGAAGCCCAGATCTGCATCATCCGCCAATGATTGCAATTTAAGGCTTTTGATTATACATGAACAGGGTGAATGCTTACATATTTATTTCATGTGTTATAGAAATGTATACTGAGGATGTTTATGTTTATTCTACTTACAGGTTGAATTAATTTAATACTCAACTGGCATATTGTTGGTTAATACAACAAAGCGGAAATCTAGCCCGGTCTTCCTTTTTCGAGCGTACCAACAGGTGTTGGTGACATTAAAGTACCAATTGAGGATTTTTTGGAAGTTCCTATCAAGATCAGGTGGATTATGCAAATTAGTTCACTACACATGTTACACATGGTTTCGCGGATGGATTATTGAATGTGTGATACGCCGCCCACATTAATGTCTTAACACACATGTTTGTATTGAAGCACATTTTGTCACGTTCAAGGGTGGAGCGCATGTTTTTGCTGTGCCTGTGCTAGAGAAACTTACTTTTGGTTTGTGTTGCTGACTAGATTGATGGCTGCTTGGATTTTTCCCTTGAGAGTGCCAGACTGTAGTTGAAGGCTTCAGTGGGTTATTACCGAGAATCAATGTTTTTTTAAAATAAAGCACTAGTTACACTAACAAACGTCTCTTGGGCTTCCTTCACTGTCTCACCACGTACTACGACAATACTCAATATCTTTTAATTGATTAAAACAAGTTATTCAGAAATACAACTAGTGACCTTAAAGATCAGGCATTGAAAAAGAGGTCGAGCATATTCACCTTATTGATGCAATTCCCGTATCTCAGAGATCGCAACAAGAGATCTGCCAATCTACCACGCGCGATACAGCCCTGAAAGCAGTGATGGACTATATTGCACCAGGATGGCCAGGCACTAGCCAGACTTGTACGTCAGAGGCAAAACCGTTCTTCAGCATTCGTCACGAACAAGCACTAACGGTATCATGTTCAAAGGACTGAGATGTGTCATCCCCGCGGACATGAGAGGTGAAATTCGCAAGAAACTACATGCCAGTCACACAGGCCTCGAGAACACACTACAAAGAGCGAGGCAGTGTGTCTATTGGCCGAATATGACATCTGACATGAAAGACTCCTTATCGCTGTGTGAAGCTGTGTTATGTTTAGAAACAGATTCATTGAAACATGCCACTTAGAAATGCAGTGCAGCTGTTTAGGCACCACTCATTTTTATTCATATTAGATGCATACATGCAATGCAAGTGTATGCAAGGGTCTTCTGTTCTCTACACAGATTGATGCACATGCTAAATCACATGGATATTGAGTCTGGATTAAAACTACCAAAGCAACCACACATGTTTCTGCAGGCTCCATTTTGTTTGTCTCTATACTTATATTTATTTAGCTTAATAGTTATTACTTTCCAACCCACAACACAACAGCATGCAACATATATCACAAAGGAAGGAAACCCCCATACATCATGAATTACCAACGCGTCGACGGCAGAAAACGGCTGTGACATTTACTCGCTAGATGGCTGTGACTATCAATGTGCAGTGGACTATTTTTCAGATTACTGGGAGATAAACAACTTGACTGGAAAGAAGGATGCGCGAGCTGTGATAACTAGATTGAATAGACATTTCACGAATCACGGCATCACGGAAACAGTCCAAGCTGACAATGGACCCCAGTTCAATTTGCATGACTTTGATCAATTCGCGAGTGCATACTGTTTTGAGCACACTACAAGTTCACCAGAATATCTGCAAAGTAACGGAAAAGTGGAAAACGTGGTGAAAAACGCAAAACAGCTCCTAAAGAAGACTAAGAAAGGAGAGGAGGACTTCTACATGAGCCTACTCGTGTGGAGAAACACACCAACAGTTTGGTTTGAACAGTTCACCTGCTTAACGTCTATTTGGTCGCACACTTCGCAACAATCTGCCGATAGCTGCAAACAGACATTGGTGAACGAAAAGAGAAGAATCGCCAAAAGCAGGCACAATACTATAACCGCAGTGCCAAAGATCTGCTTGAACTCAAAGTTGGAGATACCGTAAGAGTCAAGTCGAAAAAGGATGCCAGGGCCTGGAAAAGTGCCATTGTACTCGAGAAAGTCGGTATTCGGTCGTACTCCATCAGAACTGAACATCGAAAATCGAATGAACAGTTCAACGATAATAGCGACTTGGTTGTGGATCAACAATCTTCCGTAACGGACGATCCTCAGAACACATTTCCAACCCCTACCCAGTCACCACCAAACACGACATCGAGTAGCAACAACTCAGGGTAGAACTCAGAACAATTTCGCAGAAGTCAGCGGCAGACTAAACAGCCAGCATATCTAAAAGATTACAAACTCAACTGAACGATAAAAACAAAGAACAGTTAGTAAGTAAGAATTAAGGAAGTTCATCTGTGGAGTTGCTGTGTATATTAAGTTGTAAATATATGTTTGTTGAAGTTGCTTCAGTAGTTTTAAACCTCAGTGATAATTGGATCACTTGTTATTATATCCAAAATGTGTGAGCTGGTTTTTAGGAATACACACATACATATTTACAATACAAAGAACAGGTTTTGAAAGTTTATATAAGATTCTCAAACGTTTCAGTACTGCTTAATTCTGAGCAACATTGTTGGTATTATTTTAGTTTATATAATGACATGCTTCTTTAAAGAAGGAAAGGTGTAACAAGATTATTAATATATCCCAAAGTTGATAGTGAAATGGCGCTACCTTGTGGCAGACTTGTAAAAGTGAAATACATGCACTAAATGAAGAGCCTTGAGAGCTCTCTCTTTAAGCACATAACCTTTGTGTAACATCTTGTTATTTAGGCCTCTTAAATATAACTAGTATGTAACTCCTGTATTAAGGATATGATACTAACAGGAAGGGTGGATGAATGGGTGAATGAATGCTTGGAAAGGTTTAGGACCTTAAAAGATATAACCCATGAAGGTAAATTGCATTATTCAACTATCCTTTGATTTTAGACGAGATGAAAAATGTTCCATGTTCTTGTGGAACAAGGCTTAAATGAATGATCTGAAAGAGAGATTCAAAGAAATTTGGGCCTTGAATATATAGTCGATGATGGTAAATTGCACATCAGCCATACTATCAGTTGGATAGGACAAAGCATGCATGTTCCTTAAAAACAAGGCACAAATAAATAAATTGATCGAGACCTAGAAGAAATTAGGGTCTTGAAAGATATGTACTATTTTGTAAAACTGCAGATTCTACTGACTTTCCTTTATATATGATGTAGACATGTATGGGTTCATTGAAAGCAAGATTCCAAAGAAATTATTGTCCATGGTTGTCAATTGCATATCCTCATAACTACCCTTTGAATAGGGTGTTCATTGGGGAGGAGGCACAATTTAATTTAATTTAATTTAAAGCCCCACTACTACTACTACTACTACTACTGTAGCTACTTGCTCCCTCTTTATAGAAAACAATGCCTAATTGGCGACCATTGGTCCCCCATTATCCTCTTTTCTTACGTTAGCTAAGAGCTGAGTTGATGAGATAGCCACCTGTCAGTTACAACCCTGGGTGGTCTAATCCCTCCTAGCCAAACTAGTACAGATGGCCTTTAAAGGGAGATTCAGAAGAAATCAGGGCCTTGAAAGATATAGTCCATGGTGGTGAAGGTATCGGAGAACAGACAGTTCGGTCTGTCCTCCACCTCCGCATGTACGCAGTGTATCGGCCATCGCTGCTGCCGGGCAAACTCTCCTCCAAACACCGCCCCCAGCTGGTTGAGACTCACCCTCAGGTCTTTCTCGAACCTCTCCCGGAAGCTACCGATCCTTGTGTTCTCCCCGACGAAGAAGATGCGACTCACCAACCGCCGCACGTTGAGGAGGTCGAACTGGCTGAGGAGTTCGGTTACCATGGAGACAAGGTCAAGGCACTTGTACATGTACTCGGTTGCCAGAAGGACTAGGAACTCTGAGCGCTTACACGAGTCGATTCCTTGGAAGACGCATAGGATGCTTCAAAAGAAAAACAAATTTCAAACATTACCAAACTACGATACATATGAAGTAAAAGTACCATTGATATATCACATGCCAATTTCTTTGTTATACACAGTCATAAGTATGTGCAGATTTAGAAACTTTAAAGCTTAAGAACCTGAAAGAACTATGATATGATAGCATGAAAAAAAAATCATAAAATTTAACGTGGAACATACTGCCAATGCTATATGCCTCTTTTTATAGAGGAGTGACATATTCATGCAGTAATGTGTACCAATACTCAGCAAATTATACTATCTACATGTATGTGTGTTCATGCAGAGAAAGTAATAGTAATATCAGCAATAGTGGGTTCTTGTCAAGTGCGCATGTCTGTCATATATGACTCTCCTGGCGCTCCAGTCTTATCATTCTAGCTTTCATGTTCCTGCTATTACATCACTCTAGCATTCAGGGAATAAAATCCCACCAGGTACCCCTTTACATAACCTGGTCAAGAGTGACAGAAGTAGATTTGAACCCTAGATTTGTTGATTGAAATTTGAGAGGACCCACCAATAAAAATACACCTTTATTCATTATTCATTCAATTCAACCAGTAAATATCACTGTAGCCCAATCGGTATATTTTAAATTGATATGTGACTAGAACTATGTAAGGGCTATGATTGAGGGAATTTTTGCTATGATTAGCATCTCAAATAAGTAATATTCATATGAGAAATGTTTTACCTTTCTTTGAGCTGAAGCGCAGTACCTGACTGCAAAACACCAAGCTGTGAATTGTAGGCATACTCTGAAGGGTTTTCTGGACGGACGGCAGCCATTAGGTCACGAGCCGGTGAAAGGGCAAGGGTCATGCGTTCAGGATTGGTGTTCAGCATGAGGGATGGCGCTCTGATCTATGAATGGGGATGGGAAGAAAAGGAATAGACTAATTTTCCAAATTTTATTTAAAAATTGCTTTTCAGAACAGCTTGCCAGAGGTGCGTCCAACATTGCAAGATCATATGTGAATTTGTAGAGATGCTATCAGGTGAAATTCTTAGCATGTCATCAGGGTTCTGCAAAAAATAAAGAAATACACTGGCCTCACAATATGGTTGATCTTTATTATAATTGTGCCCTCACAATTACCAATGAGGATATTAAATAATTTGCAGAGTAGAACATATGTCTTTCGATAGATGTTGTTGCCAGAGCAGGTCACCTTGTACTTAAGCCTACCAGGATGGCTCTTGGGTTCTTCACCACTAGACTAAGATAATCCAGGACATGAACAAAGCCGATGGGTTTGCACCTTAACAGGGCTGAGCACAGGATTATTTTGTTGTGAATCCTAACATAAGTGTTCAAGGAAAACCAAAAGATGTGGTTCTTCACTACCAAACTTAGAACCAGATAATCCAGAACATGAGCAAAGCCAATGGGTTTGCACCTTAACAGGGCTGAGCACAGGATTATTTTGTTGTGAATCCTAACATTGTTCAAGGAAAGCCATAAAATGTCGTCTCTTCACCTACCTTACTGAGGTTTGGGTTCTTTACTACCAAACTTAGAACCAGATAATCGAGGACATGAGCGAAGCCAATGGGTTTGCACCTCCCCAGGGCTGAGCACAGGATGTTCATTGACGTTGTGAATCCTAACATAAGTGTTCAAGGAAAGCCAAAAGATGTGGTCTTTCCACGTTGCTGAAGCATTTTAGACTGTACTTTCACCTACCTTACTGAGGTTTGGGTTCTTCACTACCAAACTTAGAACCAGATAATCCAGGACATGAGCGAAGCCAATGGGTTTGCACCTCACCAGGTCTGAGCACAGGATGCCATCGACGATGGGTGTGATGACAGTGTGATGGACGTAGCTCTCTATGATGAGGCATGTCTCTGCTCTAGCGTTGTCGCTGACATGGGATGCTACATTGAACGGTAAGATGCTAGAGAGACAGATAGGATATACATGTAGTTCGTCAAACCTGTCTATAGCGACCACCCAAGGGAAGCACAAAAAGTGGTCTTTGTAGACAGGTTCCTTTAGTACATGTTTCAATGAGAAACCATTTTCAAGGGAAACAAAAAGTGTGCTTGTTGTAGGCAGGTGGTCTTTGTAGACAGGTGGGTCACTAAGGCAGGTTTGACTGTAGTACGTAATACATCCATGTTTCTTATGGATTCAGTGCTTGTGGGTACCAAGGACACTGACTGATATAAAATGTACCTTCACTTTCACAACCATTTACAGACATCCTCGGTTCAAGAACACTGTAAACTGTTAACAATTCGAAGCTCTGTCATATGGTGGTACTTCTATTTACCAATACGTGATCTATTTGCATGGAAAAAAGTGGGTCTTCAGTTATGCAGTACATTTCCAGATCGTATCTATCCATGTATTTCTGCAAAAATGTGTGTCCTTGATTATAAAATAACACACATTATTATTATTACTATTATTATTATGAGTCATCGATTCACACCACAATTGTGTGTGCTTGTGTGGCAAAGGGACTAAATTGAAACAGAGTGAGGTCTGTCTGGTAATTGACTATTTAACAGACTGGTTGACATGCACAAAATAAGTTTTAAAAACGGTACCAATACCAATAGAAATATACATGTAGTCCACACTACATCTATTTCTATTCATGATTAAGCATTAAAGTGTGCGGAATGGTGACTGAGTGGAAAGCTGGTAGAATCTCATGAATAGTAAAGTAACCGGTTCCAAAGGGGCTACCAGATCTCAAGCATCTGGTATTATTTTTGTCAAGACTATCATATTGTATGTATGGAGTGAAGAGATACAAAGTTACCTTCCAAAATCAGTTTTCAGTAATCAAGTAATATTTTTTATATTGCATAAGATATCATCAACTTACCAAGTGTATCCCAGGACACGAAAGAAGAGGTCCTGGACTATTTCCAAGTCTTTTGGATTCATGTTGATGGGGGTTCTGAGACAGATCGGCTCCACTTCTTGAGAGAAGTCTCTGATCAATCCTGGATGGAGTAACTCCTGCAGGCTACACCTCAGCTCAGAGTTCTTGATTCCACCGATCTTGATGGCAGCATTGGTGGTGTCCTCAAAGGCTTGCAGAACCCTCCTCCGCACTTTCCATCCGCTTCCCAGAAGGTTCAGAGAGCAGAACTCCAGCGGCATTCCACACTTGAACCCCGAGACCTGTGGGAAGCATTTCTCTCTCCCCCGCCGCCCCTTCCTCATTAGCATCGCAATGCGGTGGTTGTAGAAGGCCTTCTTCTCAGACTCCAGGAAAGGCCAGAGTTCAGCAAAACTGCCCTCTTTCTGAGCCATGCCACCAAGCAGCATCTGATCTGTTGCAGCATCCAGGAACTTTACATCACACGTCTTCAGTCTGCGAAGAGGAACCACTGTAGACAACGCCGAGCGCAAACGGACGTGCCGCGAGGACTCGGCCCTGCGCCACAGCTGAGTTGAATCAAAGAACGAAAATGATGTGAGGTTCTGAGCAATGTTGAAGGATTCGACTTCATCCTGTAGGTTCATGACGAACCATTGCTGTGCACATTCCCTGCGTCTGAGACATGACAGGAGACGGAAGCAGAGGTTCTGGTACAAGAAGGGTACAAGAGCCGAGGAATCAACACGGTCCCTGTACTTTTCCTCCAGGTCAAATATTCTATACAACTTTTTCCACTGAATCTTCCTGTTGACGATAAAAAAAAATTCAGGAGAAATTTTAAAAATCAGGCTTACTTTACAGAGATGGACCGTATCCAATGAAAATACAACTTGATAGAAATGGAAAAATGAATGAATGTAGAATACAAATATAAAGAATAAAGAGTATTTACCATTTCATTAATGCACAAAAGCAAATTAAAACCCGATTGTTTCCGCGAGATAAAAGTGAAAACAGATTAAATGTGAAGAGAATTCAGATATATATAAAATCTTGTGTATTGACAGATATTTCAGCTTACATGTATATGTTATGCTTAATACACTGTACATTTGAATCATTTGTAAGTCATAATTTATTCATATAAAAGTGAAATTCATTTTTTGGTGAAATTTTATACTATGTTATGCTTGCAGGTAGTAGGATTTGGTTTTCCTTAAAAGAAAAAAGAAGATACAAATCGATATTGATTTTGTCTATTTACAAAAGGAAAGGATAAGGTATATATTTTTATTAGATATTTAATGTTTAATGTGTTTAGGTAATCAAAGAAAAGAAAATGCCTTATTATAACATGAGGGCATTTTATTTGTGAGAGGAAGACTAGTTTGTACATGTAGGTATTTATTTTGAAATTCTTACTCCCCTCTTGTCATTTCCATGATTCATTCCTTTCATACTATCGTACTATGATGTAGGTCATCCCTCATTCACATTCACATTTTTCATCCACCATCCTTTCATCCTTCTGATTGGTTCCAATGTTCACCAGATGCAGTCAATATGAATAGTCATCGATCATGGATATGAAGGGGAGTTTAATAAGTTCAAAATAAATCCCTACACAAATATAAGGGAATAAAAAGGATTTACCCTTTCATTAACGCACAAAAGCAAATTAAAACCTCATTTTCCAAATAATGGGTCAACATCAACAGGGGTCAAATTTGCCTAGACTCTAAGTTACAGTGACGACATAACATGTGGACCCCATCGGTTCACCTATATAGCTGAGATGATGAGCATTGCTTAATTAATTCAAAGTCATTGGAAATATGCGTAGGCTACTCCTCATAAAATGATGTCATCGATCAAGTCGATAGCAAGTTTCTAGGTCGACAACTTTCGATTTTCAGAGCTTTGCCTTTGGATTTTGAGTTTTCAGAGAGCTGATAGTACTCCTCTGGCAGTGACAGACAATAAAATGGCATATAATTGATAGTATTGTAAGCTTTCCGTTGATATATAATTCATCCATTTCATTTTCCAGTTCGGATATAGATCTGGGCCTATAGACTTAAACAAGTTGGATCAGATATCGGATACGCGGGGCTGCCGACCACAGACAGCTTCGGAACAGCCTACTATATCAGCGCATGTATCCCTCAATCGATAAACACTGTCATGCGATGATACGTACCAAACTGAATTGCATGAAAGAAGCGCGTTGAGATATTTGCATGTTGACTGTAATCTTCCAAGATCACTCAGGGAACAAAATGCAGCTACGTTCATCCAAATAGTTTGAATCGCCAGGCCGTCGACAGCCATTGCTATAAAAATGTAAATAACTATGAATATGAACAAACATTTCGAACTGTTCAGGCCAGGCCAGGATTAGGAAGCGTCAAACAGCGGCGCGTAAGTTATTAAGGTGAACGCACTTTCCATTGTAAACATTACGTTTTGTGTTTACTCATTTACTAACTACTTTGTTTATTGCTTTGTGTCTGAATTTTGTCCAGAGATAAACGGCGATATCTCAAGCGCGCTTGTTTTAGTCAGTCAGTCAGTCAGTTGGCTAGTTAGCTAGCTAGCTAAGTAGGCCTTTATAGTTTGTTAGTTATATATTTATAATAACATGTCTTGTTTACCCAGGGTAGCCTCATCAGTATTCATCCTGTTCTCCCTGAGGGCCCTGCAATCATAATTTGTTGGTCTTATCTAGTTTTGTTTTTCATATTTTAATTGTTGGTTGTTTACAATTATACGATCCCATCCCTATGAGATCGACGAGGGATCTTTCCATGTCTTACATTTCTGAGAAATTTCAATTTGCTGTGGCGGATCGTTTCGCAATCTGGTATATCGTAAGTATATACAAATTATTATCTTGTCCTTTACTGATAGCAAGATATCAATTTAATTTTGACACTCCTCCTAGGTGTACAGTACCCAGCCGGCCCAATAAGTTAGACATTCATTGACTACATTTTGAGCGCTATATGAGCCGGAAAATAATTTGATATTGCAGAGCTGCATGCAGAGCAAGATATATTAAGGATAAAGTTACCTTTGGCAAACAAGACCATTGTCATTATTATTATCATTATTATTGTTATTATTATTTTCATGGCAAAACGAATGTGCCAAATAACATTATTGTGACCTCGACAACGATTTCAACCTACTAGCCACTTATCCATCTCAAAAAGTCATCTGCCCTAATAGCAGAGACTGGTAAATATCACGTGATATTTACGTCGTGTACTACGTCTTTAAGACGACATAACACGACGTCAAAAAGACATGATTTTGCACCCGCGCACGTCGTCATGAGGACGTCATATTTTGACGTGATTTTTACGTCTTATTATTCAAAGAAAGACGTCTTTAAGACGTCAACTTGTACCTTAGGAAGACGTCGTATGGACGTCATATTTACGTCTTACTAGTCAAAGAAAGACGTCTTTAAGACGTCAACTTGTACCATAGGAAGACGTCATATGAACGTCATATTAACGTCTTATAGTTAAAGAAAGACGTCTTTAAGACGTCAACTTGTACCATAGGAAGACGTCATATGGACGTCATATTAACGTCTTATAGTTAAAGAAAGACGTCTTTAAGACGACATAACACGACGTCAAAAAGACATGATTTTGCACCCGCGTACGTCGTCGTGAGGACGTCATATTTTGACGCGATTTTTACGTCTTATTAGTTAAAGAAAGACGTCTTTAAGACGTCAACTTGTACCATGGAAGACATCGTGAAGACGTCATATTTTGTAGTATAGACGTCATAATTTGACGTTATATTTACGTCTTATTAGTCAAAGAAAGACATCTTTAAGACTTCAACTTGTACCATAGGAAAACGTCGTATGGACGTCATATTTTCTTTTTAGGTCGTATTGGTCCAAGAAAGACGTCGTACAGACGTCGTGTATACGTTGTATGGACATCAAATTTTGACGTGATATTTACATCTTACTGGTCATTTCGATGTACCTTTTATCCTTACATGATCTTTACGTCTTTTTTGTCCTCTAAATGACACCTATATGATCAAGGAAAAAAGTGTAAAAGTCACTTCATGAACACATTTTAAACATTCACACAGTAAAAACAAAGCAACAAATATTGCATCACATAATATATAGACATGCCAGACAGAAAGTAATTTTCATATTTTTAATGTACATGTATATGGTATGAAAATGGATAACAAAAATATAGAATACTTATTTGTATACCTTCTTCTTCTATCTAACTTGTCTTCTATACATACAGAATCTTTCCATCACCATCCTGACACTTCTTCCAAAACATGCTGTATAAATACCTAGTGTATTTCTGTCAGTCTCATAATTGATTTTAAGAAAGTTAACAGGCCATCACAAAGATATTTGTTTTGTTATAAATTGTGCTGCTTCATTTCAGATTTCATTCTGTTACAACAAACTAAAACATAAATTGGCTTAACTTATAAGTCTTGCGGTTGTGAGAAGCAGGTTAGCAGCATGGAGACTAGGTAAAGCTACACTGATACCCGCAGTTGTTTAGAAGAAAAGCAAACAGCAGACTGGGGAAGTTCCTCATATTCAGCAAAACAGCATAGCGAAAAGCTGGGCATTCATCAGTGCAGCTCTACCTCGTCTCCACGCTGCAAAACTGCTCCTCACAACCACCCCAAGACTTTATTGCAGATAAAGACTATCACATAAAACAAAAGGTTGTTGGAAACAATTCCTGAACATGAAAGATACAAACATTACAAGGGGAATATCTAATTTCATGGCAAGAATTCAGTATAAAGTATAAAACTATACAATCTAAATCACACACAAGAGAAAAATGGCACAAATGATAAACACATGGCTTAGCTAAGTTATTTCTTACACTCAAAAGGAACAAGTTGGCAGCAAGGGGAACAGGGAGAGCTTGACTGATACCTGCAGAGTTTTCTGATGATGGTTGCTTGCCTGTTGAAACCACGATGTTCACATTTGGCGATACAGCATATTGGAAAACTGTGCAGAAATCAGCTCAACTATACCTATTCTCTGTGCTAGAAACCTGCTTCTTACTGGCACATGACTTAAACACAAAAAAGGCATTAGTGGCAACATTCATACTTATAAATATCATCAAAAAACATTTTGTTGCAAATACAGAAGCTGAAGTTCAAGTATAAAAATACAATTTCTATCAAAAAAACATTCCCGCCAGTACGATTGGCTCTGTTGGGCAATTTCAAGGTGACTGTGCAATAATTATTCGGAAGATATTTCCAAGTTTAAGATAAAATAGCAAACATGCTTAAATAGTTTAGCACAAATAGATATATTCCATTGCTAATGTCACAACATTCATTTGGCAAGTTTATACTCCTGGGGGGAGTTTCACAAAAAAATAAAATTTAACTTAAATTTTTACAGCAAATTCAATATAGGTAAGCCATATTGTGCTTTCAAAATCACAGATACAATCCAAGAATTGTATACTTTTAATTACAAAAAAATCTCAAACCACAAAGATATTTATGGTTTTCTTTGAAGGCGCCACTGTGTGTCACTCTTTAACACTTAATTCTCCCAACATATTTTTGAATTTTCCCCAACGGTTGGAGCCAATTCTTTGTTTTGTGATGATTTACATTCACCTAAAATTTAATTAAATTATAATAATATGGTTGGCAGAATTAAGGAATCGATCAGATCAGAAATTTTGTTTTCAATTTATCATCAATAATGGTCTTTTTTCACTCAAACTTTCAGATTATTTTTAAGTGTACATATAGCATTGAAGGCAATGCCTTTAATAGCACTATTTTCTCTCATCTGAACAATGTTACCAAGTCACTTTAAGGCTCGTTCAGACATGATTGCTGCAAAACAGTCAAAATCACATAGTTTTTTATGTTGACATAGAGTTCAATATGCTTTACATAGTGTATATTATCAAAAAGAGCTCACTGAATACGCGCAGTCCAAAACATACAAAGACACGTACCGGTAGGTCCTTTGTTTCCATTCACTTTACACATAAAACCAAACTGCATCATTTTTTAAATTTGTTGGAGGTTCACGAACTTCACGTCTTAATTGCTTAATAATGGAATCAAATTGTATTGCATTTACCTCACTCAATTTTCTCTATTACCAACTTAGACCGGTTTGTTGGCTCAGTCAGTAGAGTGTCCACCTCACAACCGGGAGGTCGTGGGTTCGAGCCCGGGCCGCGTCATACCAAAAGACGTTAAAAGACGGGAGTTGCTGCTACCTTGTTTGGCGTTCAACAATAAGGGATAGAGCAACGTCAATCTGGCGCTGCTCAGTGGGTTAGCTTTTGGGTAGAATCTCCTGCATTATGCACTGCTTTCAGATCCAGGGAACATAGACGCAAGGAATTCTAATGCATGAATAAAGCAAAAAAGAAAGGAATACAATTTAAGAAAAACTTTCACATATTTTAAAACTGGAATGTAAACAATGAATTCTGTCAGAAAAGCACTGCTTGGTAAGATTTATCAGAAATAATTTCTTATTGCTCACAAAACATACAGTCAACACACCTTTGGATTTTAAACATTTGTGGGCAATGCAAAATGTGATTCACGATTTTGTTTGGTAAATTATCAATACAATTCTAGTTTCAGGGATGCCAGTTAGAATTGATCAGAGGGCCTGAAAAATCACCTAGAATGAATGAGCTAGCTTGTACACAAAAACCCTAAACTATGGTATAAAAATAACTCGCCAGGCCCTGAATTCAGGCTATTGCCTGAAAACTGGCATTCCTGTAGTTTGCTGAAGAGGGTTGAATGAAAGCTCCTTGACCTATGCTGAAGGGTAAAAAAACACTGTTTCAAACTCACAAAATATTGTCGGTTATTGCAACATACCTGCAGGTTTTAGTGATCTAAAATTAATTGAATTATAAATATATAATTGAAAATTAGGACAAATAAGCCTTTCAAATGAAATGATCCATTCTGTAGTGTCTAATTAGTCAGAGTCTCAGTGTCTGTCAGTGATCATGCATAATATGACAAATAAATGTACAAAAATAATACAATTACATGTACACATTTATTTACCGATAATGGCTTCAACTGTTTCAAGAGGCTGCATGCTGATCCTTAGGGAACATCCACAAGGTTGCGAGAGAGTAGCATTTTCTGCATGGTTTCACATCAATATACTGAGGCCTGTGCTTTGAATCCACTGCTTTGACGAGATATGTTAACAAAGGATGCCTACAATTAATGAGAAAATAAATAAAGTTAAAACAAAATGAATGGTTGATAAATGTATGCATGTGCAACACATTACACTACAAACTTCTTTGAACAGCCTGTGGGGAAAGAATTTTGTTTACCATTTACGGGTCTATTATTTCCAGATAAAGATTTCTGCATGTATACGGTAGCCTATAAGATAAATTTGCTCAGTGTCTAAAGACTATAGAAACGAATTGTTTGAAGTTACATGTATGTGACTGTGACACAAGACACTGCTTTATTCCTCTACGCATCGACACGCAATGCTCAATTTCCAGACATCTGGGCCCGGGCCGGTAGTCCACTTTCTCACAGGTTTCACTGCAAACCACTGCACATTACAAGTGCATACCGATGGTGGTTGCGGGCGGGCGCATGCCTGTGTGAAGTTATCTACTGTATAATGAGGTAGATAACTTCACAAGACACACAGACTTACGTGCCCCCGCAACCCTCCATCGGTATGCACTTGTATTGTGCAGCGGTTTGCCGTGCAACCTGTGAGAGTTGAGGGTCACTGGTCAAAAAGTCTGGATATGATTCTGAACTAGTACTAGATCTACAGTATTGCTTGGAATGCGCGTGACTGCATGTATTATCCGTCTTTTGGTGTGACAGTCTACTCTTATCTTAGCACTGCAGTAGTCAGACAGTGCCAAAACTTGACATCAGTTAGCTTCTCTTATTTTTCTGCTTTCTTTTACTTTTAGTTTTAGAGCAGTTGCATATTCGAGTTAGATTTCCCTTTAAAGCCATGTAGCCCATGTGTAGGCAAATGAGTAAACATTTTTGCTTTATTAAAAGATGCCCCATGCATCCCATCAAGACCCTACATAAAAATACATAGATGGGATCATACATTTCAAATCTTGTCAGCAGGTCAGGTGTTGCAAGTCCGAGCTCACTAGTATCACTGACATCAGATCATAGATTTATGTACATTTTGTAAATAAATTCTTCTAGGACTTACCCATACTGTATATTTGCAGGGGAAAACGAGAGTATTCAGGAGGATGATACGGCACTCGGTCAGCAATGCAATATGTAGGCAACGGTTTATTCCCTCTGAATTCAAATACATACACAGTATATGTAGGCCTATCATACGCCTTGCATAGTTGCATTGGGTATACAGTACACACACACACGTATATGGCGCGCCATTTGACCAATAACCCCGATAAACACGGTTTATCGCCGATAAACAAGGTTTATCGACGAAAAACAAGGTTTATCGAGCGAAAAACAAGGTTTATCGAGCGATAAACATTGTTTATCATGAGAAACTCTGTATATCGACTGATAAGCACAGTTTCTCTCGATAAACAAGGTTTCTCTCGATAAACAAGGTTTATCGACGATAAACAAGGTTTATCGATAAACAAGGTTTATCAAAAAACACGGTTATTCGTATTTCGTCAGGAGAGGGCGCTTTTTAAAGTTGCACCCAGCTCAGAGCACTGCTCCGCACGTGCGCTTTACACCGTAGAATATACTAACACCGTAAACACTTGTCTTGCTCGCGCTCATGACCACGATCGACATTTTCTGAGTGGAGGTATGGCGAAGTATTCCAGGCTTTTTCCCCAATTTTTGAAATGTTATGTTTATATATCTCACTCTCTCTCTTTCTCCTACCCTCTCAATATAACCCTTCTGTCTTTCCCTTTCTTCTAATTCTCTCTTTCCCTTTCTCTTTCCTTTTTCTTTCTCTGCACTCCCTCTCTGCCTCCTCCCCTTTTATCTCTTTCCCCCGGTATGAGAAATAGGGTAGAGATAGATGGTTGGAGAGAGAGGAGAGATAAATGAGAGATAGAGGAGAGATAGAGCAGGGGAAAAGGAGAGATAGAGCGGGGATAGATGGATGGATATAGATGGAGAGAGAGAGAGGAGAGATAGAGGAGAGATATTTTAAAGATAGATGGATGAAGATAGAGGAGAGGTAGAGCGAGGATAGATGGATGGTTATTGAGGATAAATAGAGGAGAGATAGAAGAGAGATCGAGCGGGTGAAAGATGGATAGAGATAGATGGAGAGAGAGAGAGAGAGAGAGGGGAGAGATATAGAGCAGGGATATATGGATGGAGATTTGAGAGAGAGAGAGAGAGAGAGAGAGAGAACAGATAGAGCAGGGAAAGATGGATGGTGAATAAGGGTAAATAGAGGAGAGAAAGGATAGAGATAGAGGAGAGATAGAGCAGGGATAGATGGATGTAGAGATAGAGATAGAGAAAGAGGAGATTATAGGGTAGAGATAGATGGATGGAGAGAGAGGAGATATAAATGAGAGATGGAGGAGATAGAGGAGAGATAGAGCAGGGAAAGATGGATGGAGATAGACGGAGAGAGAAAGAGATAGAAGAGATAGAGCAGGGATAGAGGAGAGATAGAGCGGGGATAGATGGATATAGATGGAGAGAGAGAGAGATATATATATATAGAGGAGAGATAGAGCGGGGATAGATCGATATCTCTCCTCTATCTCTCCTTTATCTCTCCTCTCTTTCCATCCATCTACCCTGCTCTATATCTCCTTTATCTCCATCTATCTATCCCTGCTCTATCTCTCCTCTATCTCCTCCATCTCTAATTTATATCTCCTCTCTCTCCATCCATCTATCTCTACCCTATATCTCCTCTTTCTCTATCCTCTCTCTCTACATCCATCAATCCCTGCTCTATCTCTCCTCTATCTCTCCGGCTATCTCTCATTCATCCCTCCTCTATCTCTCCTCGATCTCTCTCCTCTATTTATCCTCAATAACCATCCATCTATCCCCGCTCTACCTCTCCTCTATCTTCATCCATCTATTTTTAAAATATCTCTCCTCTATCTCTCTCTCTCTCTCTCTCCATCTATATCCATCCATCTATCCCCGCTCTATCTCTCCTTTTCCCCTGCTCTATCTCTCCTCTATCTCTCATTTATCTCTCCTCTCTCTCCAACCATCTATCTCTACCCTATTTCTCATACCGGGGGAAAGAGATAAAAGGGGAGGAGGCAGAGAGGGAGTGCAGAGAAAGAAAAAGGAAAGAGAAAGGGAAAGAGAGAATTAGAAGAAAGAGAGGGAAAGACAGAAGGGTTATATTGAGAGGGTAGGAGAAAGAGAGAGTGAGAGAAAGAAAGGGGGAGAGTGAGAGAGATAAGAGAAGGGGAAAACCTAGAAAGTTTGAAAGAGAGAGAGAGATATATATAAACATAACATTTCAAAAATTGGGGAAAAAGCCTGGAATACTTCGCCATACCTCCACTCAGAAAATGTCGATCGTGGTCATGAGCGCGAGCAAGACAAGTGTTACGGTGTTGGTATATTCTACGGTGTAAAGCGCACGTGCGGAGCCCTCTCCTGACGAAATACGAATAACCGTGTTTTTCGATAAACCTTGTTTATCGATAAACCTTGTTTATCGATAAACCTTGTTTATCGTCGATAAACCTTGTTTATCGAAAGAAACTGTGCTTATCAGTCGATATACAGAGTTTCTCACGATAAACAAGGTTTATCGCTCGATAAACCTTGTTTTTCGTCGATAAACCTTGTTTATCAGCGATAAACCGTGTTTTTCGGGGTTATTGGGCATATGGCGCGCCATACACGTACGTACACTACCGTTTGAAATAGCGAGATAGTCTTGATCGATATTGCAGACCTTGGTGCATATTAAGATGGTGCATAATCTGTAAAGTGGTGACATTTGAGGGGGGGGGGGGGGGTTGTTCCCCATTTACAATTCTGATAATTGCCCTATTTACTTTGACTTCTGCCCATATTAGATCCTACCTTATATTGGTTTTTACTGTCGTATTGACGTCGTAATGACGTCGTCAATACGACAACAATTATCTTGGAATAATGAAGAGGTCATAATGAAGTCATAATGACGTCGTCAATACGACAACAATTATATTGGAAAAAATAGTCTTTTAAAGACGTCGTTATGACGTAGTCGATACGACAAAAATTATCTTGGACAAATTAGTCTTTTAAAGATGTCGTTATGACGTCGTCGATACGACAAAAATTATCTTGGAAAAAATTGTCTTTTAAAGAGGTCATAATGACGTCGTTATCACGTCGTCAATACGACAACATTACATTGGAAAAAATAGTCTTTTAAAGACGTCATAATGACGTCGTCAATACGACAAAAATTAGCTTGGAAAAAATAGTCTTCAAAAGAGGTCATAATGACGTCGTAATGACGTCGCCAATATCACAAAATTTTCTTTGAAATATAGTCTTAAAAAGACGTCAAAATGACGTCTTTATGATGTCGTTAATACGACAAAAATTATCTTGGAAAAAATAGTCTTTTAAAGACGTCATAGTGACGTCGTCGATAAGACAAAATTTATCTCAGAAAAATAAGTCTTTTAAAGACGTCAAAATGATGTCTTTATGACGTCGTTAATACGACAAAAATTATCTAGGAAAAAACAGGTTATTAAAGACGTCATAATGACGTCGTAATGACGTCGTTAATACGACAAAAAATATCTTGAACAAAATAGTCTTTTAAAGACGTCATAATGACGTCGTCGATAAGACAAAATATATCTTGAAAAAATGAGTCTTTTAAAGACGTCATTATGACGTCGTTTTGACGTCCTCAATAAGACAAACATCATATTGCAAACAATAAGTCTTTTAAAGACGTCATAATGACGTCTTAATTACGTCGTCCATACGACGTACGACGTGTTTACCACTTTACGACCAATTTATGACGTCTTTAAGACGTCAGTCTGCTATCAGGGTGAAAGGTATAACTATTCCCCTTTTTTCGTATCTCAGATTATTTAATTATAATAAACAATGCGAGGAAACAATTAGCCCCCCCCCCCCCGGCCGCGTTATTTTCTTCTGCGGTTCAGATTGTGGCTTTTTTTTTTAAAATAAAAAAGGTCTTGATTTAACCCTAACCCTAACCCTAAACTTTCCCATAGGCTTAACACGCACTTAACACCCCAATCTGTGCCGCCGAATATATACCTTTCACAATTTTTGGTCGTGTCGGGGAAAACGGCGTGAACCGAGACGCGGGAAAAGTGGGGACACCCCATTTAAACAGTAATTAACCTTTTACAAATTTGCTAAAATCCAATAAAAGGTCTTAACTTCCTATGTTCACAAATACATCGACAGCTATCACACATTTTGCTTGTAGGTTTAATTATCACTTCTTTTTTGACAACTCCACCCCCCCCCATGATTTGGGCGTTCGCTGCCAAATGTTTTATAAAAAATATACCACTTAACTGTTCTAAAAACTCTGCATACAGCTATAATGTGGATGTCTGACAGACCCAATACTTGCGGGCTAAAATATTTTTAATGATAAAATCTATAAATTAAAGTAATAAATATTTTATTTGTTTAATATATTCACTTTGTCCCCCCCCCCCCCATATTTGGGGTGAAATTGGACACGTTAGAGTTAGGTTAGTTAGAATTAGAGTTACATTTTTGTGTTGGCCTACGACGTTAGGAACGTGAATTTTGACCATTCAGAATCGATAAACACAATTATACTTTTAATAGTATTAATAACTTTAGGCATGGTTCAGGTAAATAGATTTTTCAAAATACTTCAAACTTGTACAAATGTTTTTGAAAATCGTTGTAATTGTGATTTTTTGTTGTTGAAATTTAGATAAAACTGAAGAAAAAAAAAATGCTCATTAGTTTATCCAATATTTCAGCAACAAAAAACGGGTATATATCAGTTTAAGAAGTGATTGTAAAAGTCGAATTTTTCAACTGATACATTATCTCAGCTACTTATTTTGTGACGATCACCTGTAAAATTTGTGACTTTTAAAAAGCATTTTTTTAAAGTTTGTCCCATATCTCCCTGACTGTCCGAATTCACCTCAAGCACTGTCCATGCAGTTTACCAAATTGTTGTTTTATACAACAAAAAATCTGTCCAATGAAATTATTAAAGTGGGTACTTTTGTGAGAATTCTCATTTTGCAGAGTTTTATAATGATAGGAGATACAGAATTTTACTCAATTGATTATGTGACTTCAAAAACATATATTTGTTATAGTTTTGACATGTTATTAATTTTCTACTTTCTTTTTATTTCCCAATTTGCCAATTGAATGATCAGTATAAGAATATCCACTCCTCTCTCTTTTCTATCCAGTAGAGTTGGTGGCCTCTTACAATACTGAGAGAGAGAGAGGTCAGATTAGAGGAAAGATACAGAATAGGGATTAGAGATCCTCTATTATATTGGCATATCGACGACCGCTAGCTAATCCATGCTCTCTTAGCAAAGAAGGCATCAAAATGAATAAAGATTGCATTCAGGGTTCAACCCACGCATGTGTATACTATGTTAGAATCAAATTAAAGGTACAATATAAAGCATCTCTGTGACAATGTAGCCGCGAGTGAGCATGTACTTACTAGACACATCAGTAATCTAATCAAGACTTATTGCGATCCACAGCTTTGCAAAACAGCTTTGAGGCATGGGGAAAGATGCTGTAGAAGGCCTGCAATTATAGTGCCGTTTGATTTCAGCACCGTGTAATCTCATAGAAAAAGAGGCACAATTAAGGTGATTGCATTTCAGATTTTCTATCCTTGTTTTGGGGGCTTTTCTTGTAGTTGTATCGGAACTTTGGACGAGACCTCGATCTCGATTGGGCCTTTTAAAATCGGCTTTCCCCCCTCAACATAATGTACAATAATTACAATGAATGGACATTGATTAGTTTCTGGGTTGGGTTGGGGGGGGGGGGGTGCATGCCCCATGGATTTCATAATTGCCACTATGGCTATAGCTGAAGGACGTATATCAAATAGCAGCTGATGACTGTCCTGTTACGATAACTATAGGATGAGAATAGAAAATTCACAAAATTATAAACATAATTATCTGACTGCAGCGGAATTTATGATTAATTATTGGTTTTAATTTCGATGTTACTGATTAAGTTGGGAAGGGGTGCATGACTCATTATGGTCAGAGCTGAAGGATGTGTTGTCTATGTTGAATAAATGTAGCCTGCATGTTTGAGTGTAAGGGAGAGAGAGAGAGAGAGAGAGAGGGGGGGAAGAAAGAGAGAGAGAGAGAGGGAAAGAGAGAGAGAGAGAGAGAGGGAAAGAGAGAGAGAGGGAAGAGAGATACACAGATAAATTGGTAGATAGGTAGGTAGAGTGTCAGAGAGAGAGAGAGAGAGAGAGAGGAAGGGAAAAAAGGGGAGGGGGGGGGGGGGAGAGAGAGCAATACAGGCATATATATATTGTAGAAATACTTATTAACTATAATAACTACGGTGTATTTCCTTGTTTTTTAACTTTTTATTTTGAGGGGGAGAACAGGGGATGGATGACCATGACAAGACCTATTTCATTTTAGAACACTGCAACAGCAATGCTTGTAACCTCCTATTTTAATTAAACTAGATTTAAGCTTCTTAACTGCTCTTTACTACAGGTCAAATAGTTGTATGTTTGTTTGTTATCTCAATATGATAAGAATTAAATACCCATTGTTTCAACCAAAACGTTCTCCAGTGTATAGGCCTACCTACTTGAGTTATTACCGGTATGTGAACTCTGTACTTCTCCTTACAACATCATGCTCGCAGTCGTACAGAAAAGAAAGAAATGTTTCCCTCCAAATATTATGCGTTTAGTAATGAGGAAGTCCTTAGAAGAGCTGGAGTGCAAAGGATATGATACATGAGATGTTGATCAGGCAGTTGAAGTTCATGGGTCACATTACACATAAAGAAGGCATAGCCCTAGAGAATCTTGCTTTAAAGGGGAAATTATGGGAAGGAGGAATAGGGGAGGAAGGAGGATACTTTGGATGGACAGTCTGCAGAAATTGTTGGAAGAGAGAGGAGTGGTGGTAATAGAGAAGGCTAGGAACCGAGGGTTGTGGAACAGCATGATCGCCAAAGTCAATCGATATGGCACTTAGAGAGAGAGAGAGAGATTGTGCTATTAAACACATTAAAAATTAATCATCACAGACAAAAGAAAACAATTGGACAATTTTGGTTTTGCTCACAGTTTACTTTGACATTGTCATATATACTGCACACCAAGATGTTAATATACACATCAATCAAATTAAGTTGCAGTAACAGGGCAAAAACATGTATGTAGGGGGAATAAAGGCATGAATAATAATGCCACAACAACAAAATGAAGCAATGAAAAAACTATATTTTTTTCATCTTGTTTCTGTTCACAGGTTTAAATACTAAGGAATCGATTCCCAAAATGATAAGGGATAACAAAAAAAATGCATTTCTTGACTTCAGTGTAAAATAAATTCAAAACAAGTGCAATGCCTAACAAACCCATGAAATATACATAAATTAAAAAGCTGATGTCCACATTCAGACCATGCGCCACATAACAAAATAATGAAACTTGATTTTCAAACGGTGTCATGAATTTGTGATGTACATAAAGAGTCATTGTGCTTGATACATGAATTATACACATGGGAATATCTGTTCGAAAATGGTAATTATCATCACAAATTTTATACTGTACCCAGGCTGCATTCTTCAGCAATTGCAGATGAAGCAATTTGACTGATTTAAATTACGTCAACTTTCCCTTTTCTTCTTTTCAATAAAGTATCATTTTCATCCTTGTCAAAGCAGTCTGTGGCACAGAGAATAAAACATTTCATCACAAAATGAAAATTTCATCATGAAATAAGTTTTGTTCATGCATTCAATTGCAGCTCATGATTTGTATACAGGATAAGTAGGTTGACACTTGACCTTCGTTGGACCATCAGAAGCACAATTATTTCCCGTAAACCTTGACCAAAATTAGTCCAATAAAAAAAAAGAGAGAAAGAGAGAATTAAAAAAAAACAGGCAATTTTCTTCTTTTTTTTTGGGGGGGGGGGGGTCCTAGCAGCCTCATAATGATAGTTCTCATTTACTACATGATCAGACATAAAACTTACTCGTACATATTTTTATTTAAAAAAAAATTCACCCTATTTAGTGACCTTGACATCATTTCAGGAGCATGCACTGGTGATACATTCGGGAAGAATTGGATCACCTCACAATATCAACCATTACCATCAAAATATCATACACATTAACTTTGTCGCTTTAACTAGATAATAGTCTACTTGTTCCTATGCTAGCAGCATCAAGTTTAGAATATTTCTCTTTAGAACAA
This sequence comes from Strongylocentrotus droebachiensis, assembly GCA_035222895.1. Lineage (NCBI taxonomy): Eukaryota > Metazoa > Echinodermata > Echinoidea > Camarodonta > Strongylocentrotidae > Strongylocentrotus > Strongylocentrotus droebachiensis. Next base: position 29,761 of record JAVYIG010003099.1, read on the forward strand.
TAGATTAAAATGTGTCATTTGTTTAAAAAAAAAAAATCTATGTACATCCATGAAACTGACGTAAAAAGGGCAAGGGAACACAAGGAAGCTTTGCAGGGTTCATAAATTTGAATTCATATGTTCCATGCAAGACAGATAGTTCATGCAAGGAGGTATGTGTACATTGTAAGCTCCTTAGTTGATTTGATGATACACATGTACACTGAGAGCCAGGAAGGCATTAATTATACATCATCTATTGAGAGACAAAGGGTGTTAAAGGGCAACTCAAAACAATAATGGGAAAATATCATGACTATTTGAAATATGACACCCCTATAGCTTTTTTCAGACTCAGGATATTATCCTGACGCTTGAAATTGCGTCTTCACCAGACCGATGCGCAAATCACAAACTAGCTCGGACGGGTGCAAATTAGCCTGCTATTTCCCAAATAGCGGGATATTTTGGAAACAAGACCAAATTTCTCAGGATATTTTCTCTACCAAATATCCCGCTAATTGCAACTGCGGGCCGATGAAGGCGCAAATTAACTGGCTAATCTGCGATCGGGATAATTAAAATAGCGGATTATTTGGCAAACTCGAGCTGATGAAGACAGGCCTGATGTAAAATTATACATGGGTCAACTCTGGCTCTCAACACAAATAATTGATACCATTTAACACCCTTCAAGTAACATCTTACAAGACAATATGCTTCATACATCTGGTTAGTGGACAACTAAAATTAAGATACATTGCATACAGATATATAAGTGTTACATTTGAACTAGAAAAGGAAAACAAGAATAACAGTGTAGCATGCGACACAGTGGATGGGCAAGGGTTTTTACACACACTAGAAGTTCCTTGTAATATTTAGCATCTGTGCATAATTAGTGCATATTTACAATTTAATTGAATCAAGATTGTCAAAAATTATTCATATTTTACACTACCCTATCACTACATAATCCAGAATATCATATGCAATATTTCAGCCTCAGTAAAAATAACAATGAAGAGTCTATACTATTAACTTGAGCTTTAAAAAATGATTTTAAAAAACAAATTAGACCTTCAAATAGGAGATAGAGATGGATAATTCACAATGCCCAACCCTTTCTAGCTTCTACCTAATAAATATCTGCAGCAAGATGCCAATAATAACACCAAAAGATATCAAATACACTTTGGCAGCAAAGGTAACAAAAAGAGCAAATGTTGAATTTTGTTCTCTAGATACTTTCCAGCATTTGATGGATGCAGTTTTGATGTTGATAACAAGCAGCTTATGAGAGGTAGAAACGATGCTATTAAGATGAAATTAAAATACATGTACCTGTAAAGAAATGTACTGCAACTTATAATACATGTACAAATACTAACTTATGTGTAAATCCATTGCATTAGTAGTTTAGATGAAATACTTTTTCATTGACGACAATGTACACGTAAAGGCATACAGTGTAGAACTATCCCTCATTAGTTTTCCACATGTATACTTGTAAGCAATTGGATTTTTTTTGGACATCAAGCGATTATTTTTTTAAATAAATGTGATGTGATGTATATGACAAATATTGACTGCCTATTTTGGGATCTCAGTTGAAACTATAGCTCCTCTGTGATCTGGAGACTTAATCTCTGATCACAGAACAGTTTTGAGATCACCTTGGGCAATAGTTTTAACCATGCCCCTTAAAGCAGTCAATATTTGTATACTGTATATGATTGCTTATGGCGCATAAAATATAAAGAATCTTCGCTGAAAGGTTGCAGCTCACACAAATGAGCTTTCTGGCTATATCTAATGAGCTAAGTTCTCAAAAATCTTAAGGGATTCATCCTATATCTATAGATGAATTTACAGCTCTAAATTATTATTTGTTGTTAGTTGAGATGCTGCACGGTTACAGAGGTACACGTAGAAAGGTTTTTTTTAAATTTACCTACATGTAGCTTATAAACACTAAAATGTACTCGCATAAGTTGACATTTAAAAAAAAAATCCATAACAGCCCAATTTCAGTACAAATTGAAAACAATTTCTGCAATACTGTATAGTGAATCTGCATGAAACATTTGGGTACCACTACGCGTGTAGTTATCCGTGTTTATATGTATAAACATGAACAAAAATACAATAATATGTGCTCAAGTAACTAGCAGGTCCATATGGGTCATGGTTAACACAGCCAAAGCATCAGCTAGCATGTGATAATTCACACGAGTTTGATTAAAAAAAAATAGCTAGTGGCAGTTGGTTACATTGGAAATCGAGTATCCGGCCCTGGGGGCGTTTCACAAAACTTGTCATCAGTGACAAATGACAATTTGTGTTATAAGCTACTGAAATCCTTGCTTCTGATTGGTTATCAGCAGATTTGTCACTAATTTTTGTTATTTGTCATTGAAAAAAGGCTTTGTGAAACGCCCCCCTGCTCTGTATGCAATACATCAACATGTAAATCTGAACCTACCGTACACACAATAACACGTGCTCAGTTGCTCACATGTGATTGTCATCAATTAAAAGGCCATAAGGGTACATGTACATGCAAAAAACATAAGATCTTTATGACACTACGCCACAAAGGCATAAATACATAGTTTACGTAGCACTATTACAACTCTCCTAAGGATGGTTCACGTATGTATTGCACAATTTTCATAAATTATTGTATAATACCAATATCAACTACATTTAAATGTCATTAATGTATTTCTTTCCAATGATTAAGTCTTAATGATTTAATGCTATCCTCTTATATTCATAATAATACCACTACATTAATAATAAGCACATACATGTACAAATACATGCTTCAAAATGTCAACATACAATATAATTGTAATAAACAAAAAATTAAGTACAATGCAGACAAATTATTCATCACAAAATTAAATCTATCTTTCTTTCTTTTTACAAGGTTATTTTTAATCATTATTAGGCTTTAAACAAAAATACACATACAGAATGTACAATACATGTACATGTACTGTAAGTATGTCTGGCAAAATGGCATACTCTTGATTTTTGTGTGTGAAAAGTATGGAAAAAGGAAATATACAGAAAGGAAAGTTACATGGAAGAAAGATCATTCAAAAGGGCATGGTGTACACGTACATGTACACATACCCCAAAAAATTAGTTATTAAGAACCCGTCACCATAATGCGGATTAAAAAAAAAGGAGTGCTACACACTAATAGACGAGTCATGATGCAAAGCACTGATGTAACTTACATGTACATACATGTAAATGAAGGGGCATTGAAGATTATAATTGCTCTGAATATATGTAAAACATTATCCTTCTAGACATTGAAGAGTTCTTATTTATTTTTTATGAAATAACATTTATCAAAACTATGAAGAAATATGAGTAAATGGCTATGGGAGTAACGAGCCATTTTTGTATTATTGGAGAATGAAGAAAAAAAGCAATAATGTACACTGTACTTTCATCTCACCTCATTAATGCGGTGGTCACATCCCACCGTGCGTGTTTTTAGTCCGTACGGTTTTTGGGAAGGCCACGGCCGCCACGTTTTTCTGAAAACGTAGGGAGGGAGTGGCAAAGGCAGGGAGGGAGTAACGGCAACGCGCGTCACACGCACTGGGGTGAATCGGTAGCCCGAACGCAGCGAAAGTTCCTCGTGCACTAAAAGTGCTACGGTGTGTCTGCGTGCTCCCAAATCCGTACGGAGGCGGTACTCATCACGTACGGATACCCAAATTTTGCCCACGTTTTTGCACGTAGACAGCACGCACTTGCAAGTACGGCGGGATGTGACCACCGCATAACTGGGTACACATAGTCCTTTTAGTTAACCTAATAAGTGAGTTTGCCATTTAAGATGATCCACAAACGTTTCTTTCTCTGAATTTGAAAACTTGAAAATTTGAAAAATATTAGATTTATTTTGACTTAGAATATTGTAAAATAGAACTTTTAGAACTTCAATTCATTCAATAACGTTTGTCAATACAAAAGACACTTTTTTGGAATGTTTTCTTGTTAATTTTTATCATAAATTTTGTGTCTGGAGTGGGAGTATATATTTTTTTCTAGAAAAAGATCATTTATCTTTTTTGTACTTCGACTTATATCATAGCGAAAAGTAATGTCAATGCTATTAAAAAAAAAAATGCATATTTCGTCACATAAATAGAACACTCAAATATATATACTGCAATGTAACATTTCTCCTGAAAGAGTTGTAATCTCAAATTTAAGTTGCATTGATCAACAAACAGAATTTGATTAGAGGAGAAGTAAAACATATTATTACCGGTAGCTTAAGTTAAAATAAAGATCATATCAAATCTTGCTCTTTCTCCCAGGTAGTGTTAACCATTTGCAGATGCCTAGATTTAAGAAACCAAATGAATAAGCTCGTCTACCTATTCACATTAAAATGCCTGAACGACTTTACACCAAAAATACAGGCCTATTTCAGAGGCATTAGAGATAATCTTTAAAAATGTCAGCATCTTAATCACATAATGTGAATATCTTCTTACACAACTTAATGAACTTATCATAACATTTTATTGAAAATGTTCATGGATGATGGAACATTATCCTAACTAGTGCATATAAAAACCTTTCAATTCAGAACATGAATCAGGAATCAGGATGCAATCTGTAATATGAGAAACATTGATCTAGATTTCGTAGCAAATGGTTGACACCACCTGCTTTTTGTAATGTGTGTGTGCATAATTTTAAAAACGAAACATATATATTATTACTAATGGTTCAACTAAGAATTTGAAACCAGCATAAAACATGACGTTTCTTAGCAGCATATCCTAGGCTTCTCTTCAGGTTCTTCTAACCGTAGCGTTTCCCGCGGCGCCGTAAACCCACCCTTGATGCCGTCCCACCCTTCCATGATGCGAAGGTCACCATCTTTCAACTTGACATAGATCTCTTTTGCCATGACGGAGAATGCTGCCTCCACATTAGTGCAGGCCTTGGCGGACGTTTCAATGAACCTCATCCCATAGGCCTGGGCAAAGCGTTCTCCTTCTTCTTTGAGGACCTCCCTGGTGTCCTCTCCCAAGTCTGATTTGTGACCCACCACCATGTACGTGGTGCTGTGGGGATAGATTACATTTTCCTGGGCCTCGATCAGCCATTCCTGCAAATTCTCGAAACTCTGTCTGTTTGAAATGTCATAGACGAGCATCACGCCGACAGAGTTCCTGTAATAAGACGTGGTTATCGACCTGGAAAATGGGAGACAACAGTGAGAGAAATTACATTATCTTTATACATTTAGTACAACTGACTGGTTCAAGAACAAGACTGATCTAGACATCCAGTTTTAACTACCGTACTACAATTACAAATACTACAATCTAGACTCTACTACTAGTACTAGACTAGTACATGTATCAGGTTTACCACGACAGTGTGTGTCTGGACAGCCAACAAGTTCTTGCGTATCCGGACAGTTGATTTAAAATCAAAGCAGCATCATGCAGAATATTACTTGCAACATTTCAGAAATCTTATTGCCAAGGGCAAGGATGATGTTACTTGATACTTGTTAGTGATTTATAGAGGGTAGACTACCGGTAATTAATAACGTGTTAATCTGTTTTGACTAGACATCTAGACTAATTTCTAATTTGATGGATATCGGTAGACCACATTTCAATTTTCATTATTAAAACTTGAAGGCAAAAGACAAGTGATGGCTTTATTTTTGTAAAGCGTACAGACACACACAACCACGGCAGCCCCCGTCATATTAATGGTTACCTCACTTACCTGAATCTTTCTTGGCCAGCGGTATCCCACAGCTGCAGCTTGACTCGCCGCCCCGGCGCTACCTCAATAAGTCTTGCGTAGAAGTCCACTCCCACTGTGGGATCGGACACCTCCACGAACTTCCCATCACAGAAACGGCGGAGCAGTGAACTCTTTCCCACCGTCGAATCTCCGACTAAAATCAACCGAAATTGATATTCCCAAATGACTTCTGGGGGTAGTCCCGCTAATTCTTCTGCCGGGGCTGTCATAGCTGCATTGCTGTTACAATTTGTATGTGAAAACAGCATATGTTGAAAAACTAAGAATTATCTGTTCTATCTCAACCGGCTTTATAAAATGTCGTTCTAATGCAACCAAAAGCTCGCTTGTGTTGTGTACCCTTTAAAAATGACGACAATGTACTTCCGGGTCGCGTTTTTTTTTAGCATGACGACCCAGGGATTTCTGGATGAATTTCAACGAACACGTTCGTTATGAGTCTAGCTCTGTAGTAAAATGTGTATTGTCAATTCCGCGAACTTCCTACATTTAATGTGACTGCAAAGTTTCTCTTGAGTTTGGCAGAGGCTTGCCCGACATATCAACAAATTATGGATGCAAAGTGAATTAAGTCCATGGATAAGTCATTGGGAGTCGCGGGTGATTCAAATAGGCTTAGTTGGTAACTGGGGGTTCGGTAAAGAAACATGCAAACAATTTGTATAACGTACACTTTAATTCCTAATTTTGGATAGTAGGCCTATTTCCATATACATTTTATATTAAGTTAACATAAATGAGTATATAAAGTATATAAATAATCATCTACTTAACAAAAAAATTGATGATATTAATATATGTGCCATAGACACCCTTGCAGAGGCAACGACCTTCAGTGCATGACTTTGGCACTGCGGCCCCAGCAGGGGTTAGGGGCTGAGCCCCTGGGTTTTTAGGCATTAAATAACGGTCAGACACTGGCAGGTCACTAATTAGCGGGGAGTCCAGGGGGCAGGGCCCCCGGAAGCTCAGGGTTGTTTAGGTATTTAATATTTAATATTTAGTATTTAAGTTAAAGAAATAGCCCCCCCCCCATCATTGCTAATAAAGGCGGCATGCAGAATGTTTAGGAAATTTTATTCCTGTTAACTTTCCTTTTCTCTGAGTGGAATTTTTATGTGATTTAATTCAGGTTGTTATTATTGTTATGTTCTTTTGGGTTAAACAAATACTAACCATCTTTACTCCTTTACTGCTTTTCTTTTCTTTTTTGGACGGGGGCGTTTTTTTGGGAAAAAATGCGTCACCTCCACTTTTTTGGTGGGGTGGGAGGTGGGGGGGGGGGGGGAGTGCCCCCTGCCCCCCCCACTTCCGGCGCCTTACATTTAATTCAAGAATGAAACGATTAAAATTACCGGTACTCTAGTGTTACAGGGAAAAATATTATATATAGGCCTCCTACTGCGGTGTCCTTTAATTGGTATAAGGTACATCATGTATACCAAAACCTTCGGGGAGGCTTCGGTCCCATATCGCTTACTCTAAGCATATGCTTTAAAAAAAAAAAAAAAACTCTAACCCTGTTTCAAATTTAGGTCCTATAAATTTGAATAAGTCTTTTAACATGACCCGTCGAAAAGGAGAGGCAAACACAGATGAATTATTGAAATAAATGATAGTACACAAATGGGCTACATAATAAGTATTAATTAACAGAATAATAAACAAAACAGGTTAAATGTGTGAATATAATAGTCAGATTCCAGATACAAATGAACCAACAAATAAAGAGAAATATAAGAAAGTTACACCATTAATTTTAATTAGAAAAAAAACAAACTAAATGTTAACATTAGTCTCGCCAAACTTTTTAAAATTTGACAAGCTATAGGCCTCGAAGAGAAAAAAACACAAAACTTTGGGTATATTGGAGGAGTAAAGAGATCACCAATGGCGTACTGATTGGGGGGAGGGGGGAGGGCGGCGGGAGGGAGGGAGGGGGGCAGTTGAATAAAATTCAAACGTGGTTTAATATCAGTGATTTACGAAATATGTTGCTGAAATGACATGATTTTCCGGGCCCTTTTATTTTCTTTCTGCCCCCCCCCCCCATAAAAAGAGCTCTGTCTCTAGCTCAGTCAGAGAAGAGAAGTGGATATGTTATATGATTGAAATTTGTATTCTTCTGCCGGTTCATACTTTTTTATTTTCTATATACTTATGTTTTGTACGTTATAGAAATTCTACAATTTCATAATTATTTTCCTCTTCTTTCTCCTCCTCTTTTTCTTTTTCTCTTTCTTCCATTTCTTCTTGTACTTATTATCATTTCTATCATCAGTTTAATGTTGTTATTATTTTTCTTTTTCTTATCTGTCTGTAAATATTACTATTTTAACTTATTAATTTTGTACATGTCTGTAGGGGACCCCACTGGAAATAAGCTCTCGAGCTTTCGTGGGTTTTTCTGTTTAAGCTGTCTTATTTTTGATCTTTTATTATTGTATATTGTTGTAGGCCTAGGCCTAATTGGAAGCTTGTCGAAATAACAATGACAGTGAATCCGAAGTGTAACCACATTTAGACTCATCCCCAGCACACCCTTTGGGATTAATGAACAATTCCCTGTACTTGCATGGATAAAAAAAAAACGCGGCTCACAGAGAACGTACAGTACATGTGCACACAACAAGTACAAGAACGCCGCTGAGCTGCGCCGCCGATCAGATCAGACCGGACTACTAGACTCGACTGCGACATACATCATGGCTTTCGGCAACGACGTCCCGTACGTCAGTACTACGGAAGAAATTCCTTCCAGTTGTTGGACTAAAACAAAGAAAATATTTGCACCTCTGTATACACTGTAAGTAGATCTATGGAAATTAAGTTAGATCTAAACATTGTTTGATAATGATCAGAAGTCTTGTTATGGGTTTTAATTTTACAAGTCAGCGTGGGAACTGCTTCGCACGTTGTAGGGGATTGGCAATTGTGTATTAAATGAATGGCCAGCGTGTGTACTTGTGTTGCTTTGTCGGCTGCTTGTGTAGACACCAGACATTGTTAACATGGATCAGGCCTTCTCAACAAGTTTATTAGTTTAAGCGCCAAAACAACGATTTATTGAGGTTGGAGTGCCAGCCTGTATGTTTGGTGACTGTGTTGCAAAGAGCGAAGCGACCGAGCCGATACCGGGTGGGGTCCAGGGGGCGAAGCCCCCTGAACTGCTGAAGCTTGTGGATTTTAGGGCTTTTTTTGAAGGCCTAAACGTTAGACTCTAGCCCTAGAATAGATGTGGCATTTTTAACACCATTTTATTCCATAAAATATCAATCATAATTTCATATTGATGTAAAATAAATAGTACATTTAATTATATGTAGATTCTAGATCTAGTCTAAAATTCTAGAGTCTAGATCTAGTTATTTTGGTGCAAGAAACACAGAAAATGTCAAAATCAAGTGAAAATCAAACAAACAAAATGGCTTGCTTACATTTTGGGTTCAACTTCGACTGCGACTTTTTGATTTTGCGTTTTTTTTTTTTTAATTAATCTTTAAAAGTTTAATTTTTATTTAGGGTCTATTTTGTATTTATTTTTTGGAACAGCTGCGCACCACTCCGACTAACCGAAAGCGCCACAAGTGGCGCGCGCGGCCAGTTGCGAAGGCCTGGTGTAGATTGTAGATCTAGTTGCACATGGTTGATTGTGTGTAGAACATCTCCTTAGCCTTAGGGAAATCTAGGTGTGATAATAAATTGCTGGCCCTCCTTATGACACACACTGTACACTAAAGTTCTGCAAGAATCTTCAAGATTGAAGGAAGCAGACTGCACCAAAGAAGAAAGAAGAAGAAGAAGATCAAATAAACAATCATACAAAAACAACAATTATCAATCTGCAAAAACGAGTGCAAAAAGGATCCTCAAATAATTCAGCAAAGCGTTCAAAGTTATTACATTAAACCAAGTTAGCATCCAGGGCTAGACTATGTCAGAAATGACGGTGCTCACGATGTTGATGATGAAGTCAATACGATGTCAGTAATGATGATGTCTCTGATGATGTCGATAATAATGATGACGGCGATGATGTCGGTGATAATGATGATTAAGGGGATGTTTTCGTCGATGATGGTGTTGGTGATGATGGTGATGAAGCAGTCACTAGATAATTTCAGTGATGATGTTGATGATCAGGCGGTCAATGCCTCAATGCACAATGCCCATGATGACAAAACAATCAGTTCGAAGATGATGCTTGAAGAAATTCAAATCGCTCGTGATGAACGCGTAAACTAAAAAAATAATTACCCGGTACTTCGCGATGACGATGATGACTCAAACAAACAGGACGACGAAGATGATAACAATGACAATAATAAAAAATTCAGTGCAACACAATTATGGATGACGGCGAAGATGCTAATGTGTCGAGTCGATCGTGTGGGTTAAAAATTGGTGTTGAAGTTGTCAAAAATATGAATCAGAATGAGAAAACCAATAGATTGCTCTATTCTCACTGCATTGGGTAAAAAAATGATCACAAGACGATGAAAAAGTCTCTCCACATAATGATGTGAAAGCCAAAGGAGTAAAAAAATCAGGCAGCAAGCGATCGAGTTATCCGCCAGAGGTGCGGTGACAAAGTCGGTCATTTTTTAAAATTATATCATCAAAATTATCATTAATTATAACACATAGAAACTACAACACATTTGAAAACAAGAAATAAATAATAATTAATGAACTGACAAACTGCAACTTCTATATAAATGCGTTGAATCTCCTTTATCAAGTTACAATTCCTCAAATAAAATCAATTCAATCAAAATTAGTTTCTATTCATTCAACATCATTAAACCCCCCCCCCCCCTTGAAAAACTAAAACTAAAATGACACATTTTATTACATACATGTATCACATATTGCTACACTGTAATCATTTAGATGTACCAAGGAAATTATATTCATTATGATACAAAGCAGCATTACATAAAAGCAATGAGGAATTAAAGAGTACGGGAGGCCTGGTATCTTCAACAGGGTTGAGAAAAATCATTGAAATCAGACATAATGTTTGCAATTGTTATTAAACCCTCAAGTATGCATGAAAATGATGTTAAAATACAAGTATAAAAGGGAATATAATAATACCTCGCTCAGTGTTATAGGCCTGAAGAAAATATGTCTTGCTATCATTAAGCCTTTTAATATTTAACAAAGAAGTAAGAGTAATTAAGTGCAATGGAATTGTGATTAATTTTTTGTATAAAACAGCATCATGGCAAAATATCTATTAAGAAAAATAACAGGAAACTAGTCGGAAGGTATGTACATGTAGTGAAGTAATGTGGATATACATGTAACCGGAAGAGATAACACCACAACTATGGTAGGCACTATCTAAGATGCTGCTTTTTGAGACCCGAAGAATAGAAGACAGAGAAGATACCACTGCCTCATCTTTGACACTGATGGGAAGGAAGAGTGTCCCAAAGTCTGGGAATTCGTCTTGAAGGAGAGAAGGACAGAGAATTAGTACGAGGAGGAAGATGGCTAAAGGACCAAGTGTGGGGACGGCAAGGGTTGATGAGCATGTTTTCCAGCAGAGCTGAACAATCACATAGACCGTATAGACACCTCATGGCAAATGAACACAAAAGGTAGTCTCTGCGAGAAGCTAGTAAACATCAATTGAAAGAGCGGTGTCTCTCGTTGTATGGCATCACTCCACAAGATTGCTTCAGTGCAATACTGTACGTGTGGCAGTTCTCTGGATAAGTTCAAGTTTGTGTTCCTGGGAACATGTCATTAGGTGCCAGGCTGAAATGCCATACTCTAATAATGGGAGTACTTTGTATACCGTAAACAAAATATAGAATGGGATGAAGCGCCACGTGCAACAAGTCTTATGAAGCCAAGGAGGCGAATTGCCCGAGACACAATCGCATCCATGTGCGAATTTCATGTCAGGTTGGAGCTTTTGACTACGCCGAGGTACATAAATGTGGAAATTTGGATCAATTGCCAATTCAGGATTAAATATGATGGATCACGATGAAGACTACCAGTATACTTCTTAGCCGATAATATCTAAATCATGAAATTGTCGCTTATCATGGTTATGTGAAACGGGTTGTTCGCATTCTGACATATCCGTAGGTCGGGGGCAAAGATATGACTGTCAGTTGGTTTCATAAAATGACCCTTGGTCTGCATGCATTAGCTGTTGCTATGTCTGGCAGGCTTTTGAGTTGACAAGAGAAACTGTATGTATGCAATTGGTAAGCAGGTCAAAAGAAGGTTCCATACAACTAGGGCATTTTTCTCTCGGGTTATAGGGCACATCACTTAAGCTTAGAAATATATCACTTCTCTGATGTAATGCTTTGAAATATACACATGTATGCTCAGTTCATACATACCCGTGTTTGTAGCTTACAGTCTCTTCACTGTTAAGAACGTAAGTTTGATTTGATTTGATTTGATTTGGTTTATTGCAATAAAAGAACATGCAGCTGGAAAGCTGAAATCGCTCAATTTACAAAGTCAATAAACAACACGATAACGATCAAAATATTAATGACTAAAACGTACAACCATAAATCATGCATAATGAAACAAAATAAAACTCTCAAATATATTACAAATATTACAAATATAAAAAACTTCTGTGTCATCAAAGGTACGTTGCAAAGAGAGGAGAGAGAGAGACGGAACTAGAAAGAGGAAGAGAAGGAAGAAGAAGAAAGAAATAAAAGGAGAAGAGGTGTAGAGAAAGACAGAGTTGTAAATGAAAAGTAGAGAGCAAGGAGAATGGTACAGTCCTGAGGTACCGTAAATCTCTGTGTTTAAGGCGCACCCCTATTTTGGGGGCAAAAAAAAAAAAAAAAGTTTTTGTTTTGTTTTTGTTTTGTTGCCGAAAACCCACGCGGGCAAGGACCTTCATTTAACATTGAGGTGCAGTTGAGGGCGCTGATTTGTGCTTGTGAACTTGTCACAAATAATAGTAACAATGTCGTTTTTAGAAGAATGAGTAAGATCATTAATGTAAATTAAAAATAATAGAGTACCGGTACCTAGGATAGAACCTTGTGGTACACCATTTGTTATAGAATTTTTTTTTGAGGAATTATTATTATAAACTACATATTGAGATCCATTAGAAAGATTACTTTCAAACCAAGATGACAGACAATTTGAGTGTTGTACTTTCCGAGTGGTGAGTCAAAACACTGATTACTCACCTGGGAGACTTTGCCAGGCATAGCGCCATAAATCAAAACTAAAAGAAAAGAAAAAAAGTGCGCCTTATACACAGAGTTTTACGGTAAGTATTCTGCAACCTGATGCAAATTTGTTGCTGCTTCATGACTACCTTTCCTTTTCATTTGCAGTTCGTTCCTGAAGGTTTTCCTGGGGGGTCAGTTTCTCTCCTTGCTCATCTGTGGCACAGGGGTCACGAGCCAGATCCTGAGCGACACCTACAAAATCAATGCCCCGACGACCCAGAGCTTTGCCAACTACCTCCTCCTGGCGCTGGTGTACTGCACCCTCCTGTGCCTGCGCAAGAGCAGGGAGAAGAACTTCTACCACATCTTCACCAAGCGATGGTGGAAGTACATCCTGGTAGCGCTCGTCGATGTGGAGGCAAACTATCTGGTGGTGAAGGCTTATCAGTATACGACTCTCACAAGTGTACAGGTACGTTACCCACTTTTCAATGTGTTTTCACCAGCTAAAATATAACAGGAGCGGTGAGCGATTTAGCACTTGAAAGAACCAAAAGTGATCTGGTAAACTGAGAAGAAAAAAAAAACACTTTAATATCACTGTTTAAAAAATTCCACTTGTACAAGAAAAACATCTGAACTTAAAAAATGAGATCATGAGAACAGAAAAGTATATTTGACTTGACACTGATTCAGATCAGTGTTCAAAGTACTTGGATGAGAAAGAATAGAATTACTTTGTAGCTTCATGAATTTTTTTGGGTGACATTTTGATTAACAGAAGAGTCATAAGATCAAAGGGAGACACCATGCAATCCTGTACGAGTGTTATATACACAATGTACATATGTATATCACATTAGCTGTTGAAGGAAAATTATCAACACAGTGACCCGAGTGCAAACAATAGACCGGTTTGCATACTTTTTTAACGAGGTTCTTGACGACCTCAAAGGTTTGCACGAGGCTAGCCCGACATAGCAACAAGATATATATGCAGATTCATTAATATAACCAGTTATTGGAATAGCTCGTCACTAGGTCCCCTGAAAAGTAACATCCATAAATTTGAATACGTTTGATAGTAAACTGGTCTATAACATACATACAGCATCATCTATTAAATTTCCAGGTACCCTTATGAAATTGCTACCAGGGTTTCACATTCATTATGTTTGCCAGTGGTTTGATAATGAACCTTGGATATATATGCATGTGAAATGAACCAGTTGATTAATTGGCAGTTACAATGTATACTCATGAAGGGATTAAAGAGAAGGTTGAGTTCTGTGAAGAGATGAAAATAATTTGTGAGCGTTTGGATAAGGGTCATTCCATCGGGTTGGGTCATAAATTGTGACATGAAGGTTCAAAATTCAGAGTTGGTGAATAATTTGTTTATTGTTATATCCTGTTTCTAACACCAATCCTACAATAGATTCCATTGGAATTGTGTGTATTCCTTTGCACACTTACATTTAAAATGAAAAAACAGACACAACAAAATACCAACGTTACAAGGACATCTTTTTTTACTTGCTCATTTATTTTCTGACCTGAAACTTTGTTACAGTCTGTACTCCACTTTTTTTTGGTGTGGAAAACATTAAGATGATGGGAGCAATAGTTTAGAATACTCAAAACTTGAACACAGCAACATTATATCAACTTATAAACATGAAACAAATGAGGAACTAGCAATTTTCAGATCATGTTTTTCTTCTAAAGGGTTATCTTTTCTCTTGCATAGAAAATCTTGGCTGCATTCTAAGAAATGTGCCAATTAATTGATGCATGAAACATATTAAATGAGATGATGACACAAATGAAAGGAAAGCTGCAAGATTTATGGTCTATATTCACCTCAACACCTCGAAATACCAATGTTACATGGACATCATGTCCGAGTAACATCCGTATGATATTAGAGTTACTGACCTCTTATACTCATTTAAACATGACAGACTATATCAAATGTCATCTGAAATATCTTTCATCCATTGACCAGTAAATAAAAAAACAAAATATTCATACAATAGGTGTGTTGGTTGATATTAATGATTAACTTTATACTTCTTCAAAATAGTGATTAGATTGGAAAGATCTTCGTTTCCAGGAATATTTCGATGACTTGTCATTTTGCCTGCTCTCTTGATCGATCTCTCTGCCGGAGCTGAATCCTCAGGCAGCAATCTAATAAATATGCATGAAAAGAAATAAATAAAAACAAATGAGTAAACAATATTAAATGAGATAAAAATAAAACAAAACTGTAAATTGCTTCTGTGACTTTTCATTTCAAAATGTGTGTTCTGGTTGATAATTATGAGTACTTGTACATTGTAACATTGTAAGAATTAAGGATGGAACAACTACACAGAGGATTGCAAGATGGATAGGGAGGCATCATCCTCACGTTTGGCTAGTTTTGCATGCCCAAATAGAAGTAGGTATTTGGTTTCATTTATTATTATTTATTATTCTTTTAAGTTCAATATTTGTGTTAAATTATTAATTTCTTAATTTTTTTTGTTTGTTGTTATTTATCATTATTGTTTTATATCTTATTTTTTGGAGGGGAGGGTAGGTGGTGAAAACCCTTTAACCTCCCTTTAACCTTTGTAGGAGGGGGGAGTGGGAGCCACATGGCAAACATCAATAATGATTTTATTTTAAAAAAAAATATTTAAAAAAAATTATTTAAAAAAAAAAAAAAAAAAAAAAAAATCATTAGATCTATGTATCCAATTCTAAATGAATCGGGGGAGGGGTCGCATGCCCTCTCCCCTTTAGCTCTCTCCATTTTTCTCTATCTCAACTCCAACCCCCTTTTTTGCCCAAAAGTTGGATATGTCGGGCCTTAGATTGAACTTCCTAACAATTTTAAATAACTTGTGTTTTTTCTTAGGCTTAGCCATCATTTTTCAATGACAATTAATGGCATCATATAATTAATATTAATTAATTTAACAGTTGTGAGAAAAATTCTGAGGTATAGGAACATCAGTTATATCTTTATTTACGGGATTCTTATAACAAAATTCAATTTCTGTCTAAGAAATTAGCTTTTTAAGGGGAAAAGTCCGGCAACGATTTTGCATGTTTCGTTATAACACATATATCAGTATGTGGGACAACAGTAAAATATTCACTCACACGTGATGGTTTTGAAACCGTTTTAAGCTATAAATAACACAATTTAAAACGGAATTACATTTAAACAAAATGGAATTTCATTGTCTATGATAATAATTCGGGCTATAAAAATAACTTAAAATACATATTACGTACCAATTTGGGCGCTGACGGGCGAAAATGGCTGCCCGACGTTATATGGACATTGTCACGTTTGTGGTTGCAGCTCAGGGGTAGGTCGTCGCACACCATCAAAAAACATGTGTGCGCGTTCGTGAATAACTAGCAGGTCATTTTAACACCAAAAACTGAAGCTAGCGGGCTGGTTTGATCTCAAACACCGTAATTTCACACCGACGTTACCAAATTATGAAGGACATCGCGGGGGATTGTTGTGGTAAATTAATTATTTTCTTGTATTTACCGACCGATTTAATCGTCATTCTTTTAACATATGTTCATCAGGGGTTGTACCTTCCTAATAAGATGAAAGTTTCTGAGAAAATATCCTGCTAAATTTGTGTAAAATGTTAGATTACCGCCGTTACGAAAAAAGTGCTTAGGACATTGTTGGTAACGTCGGTATTGTGTTTTTTCAATGTGGGATAACTTGCCGATTTTTTGCACATTTCACCTGAGCTTCTTAGACATAGTAGGGGTATTAAAGGTGACATGTTTTAAGTAGGAAACATTGCATTATGATGAATTTTTTTCCAGAAATGAGTTCATGAAAATGACTTGTTTTCATGTCACAACTTTCACCCTTAAAATCGCTGAGACATCGGTAGTTAAACTCTCACCAAAAAAAAAATATGATGAACAAGTTTCTGTTTTCATGTTTATTTATTCTGTCATACATTACTCTTAAATAAAATATACTTTTAATTTTCTAAAAATACATTTAAATTTGAGAAAATAGCTTCTAAACATTCAAACACATGAAAATGCTGAAAAGACCCAACCCGATGGAATGACCCATAAAGCTACAGTTGGCTTAATGTAATCCACTGATATTTTTACCAGCAAATGTCAATTCTTACATTCCATGAACAAAACGGTAATTCTGTGACAAATATAATTATAGTCCTGACATGAAATTGACACTTCAGTTTACGGATGACATGAATTTTGTTTATTCATTTTTGCAGAATTGCACGTACAAAATGTATGGTACATGTATGTAATTTATGGGTTGAAGAGGCTGACGTTTGGCTCAGTTGACAAACAATTCATTTTGGGATCTTAAATTTGTCGAGCTTTATGAATATCAGCCTTAATTTTTATGCACGTTGAGGTGCAAATTTGCTTTGCCGTGAGAATTGGTGGAAGGTACCGGTATGCCATTATTTGGATTGGAGGCATAAAACCAAACTTAAAAATTTATGAGCTCATGACTCATGTACAGTACATGAACATGTCAAGTTTATTAATTCTTGCATTCATATACTCATGCGTTGGTTTAATGACTTACATCATTCATTTTGTTTGTTTATTATCATTTTCCTACTAATCATACAAAACACAGTTTACCAGTTACATTTTACATAAACAGAAACAACAACAAGAAAGTATGTTTTAAAATTGAATAGGAAATCTCACATATTACCATAGGAATAGGTAATGACTTAAAGGTAAAGACCAGTTATGGTCATGCGATTGCATTGTGAAAGAAACGTTGTGGAATGGTTGATCATCTAGCATATAAGTATTTGTGTGTACTGCAATCATCAAAATGATAAGAAATTTGGCCCATTCTTCGTAAAGTTACAAGCACTATACACAGAAAGATGTATATGGGACTACCCTATATCTCTCACAGTCAAAGAGATATACTAATTTACCAAGTATATTTTTACTGTATTAGTCAAAACATATTGTTTCACATGAATGGTAATGAGAGCTTCCATTTCATTTTTTGAAATTGGGGCGTTTCCAATACTGGTCTTTACCTTTAATAGAAATTTGTTTCTGAAAGTATATGTAAGGATATCAGTAATTGCATTTACAATGGAATACAAGAATATTTTTAACAATTTTTTCCATCAAAACACAACTCATGTTCCTTTTCTAGCTATTGGATTGCATCACCATCCCAGTGGTGATCTTGCTCTCTTTCCTCATCCTTCGCACCCGGTATCGCATCATTCACATCGTTGGCGTGGTAACGTGCATCGCTGGCCTGGGGGCTCTAATTGGAGCCGATGTGCTTTCAGGCAGAGCCAGCAGCGGTGGTAAGCCAATTATTCATTCATTCAAGGCAGAGTTCAATGTACTTTTTCGATCCACAATAGGTCTGTCCTCACCAGACCGATACGCTCATCAAAAACTAGCTTGGACGAGCGCAAATTTCCCAAATGGCGGAATATTTTGGAAACAAGACCAAGATTTATCAGAATATTTTCTAAGCTAAACATCCTGCTAATTGCAACTGTGGACTGATGAAGATGCAAATTACCTGGCTAATTTGCAATCGGGATAGTTAAGATAGCGGGTTATTTGGCGAACTGGAGCTGATGAAGCCAGGCCTAATGGCTATTGTTTAATTTTGTTTCATGAATGTCAGCATACTATTTCTTTTATGTTTTCTTGATCACTGTAAGGTCACTGTGAGGGCATACACCTTGTCCATTTTTTCATAGTTCTTTTGTGATTGAGTCTATGCGTACAAAAATGAACAAAAGAAAGATATTCAATCATATGAACTTGTTACATACAAAATGTTAATGTTTGCGCATGAGCAGGTATGAGTTGGTGAATAGGAGGTCAATGAAAGCACCAAGTACAGGTGATTCTTATCGGGCGTTGCAAGAAAGTTGCAATTGATTGCAAGTCGCAAAATTTGCAACTGATATTTGCAATCGATTGCACCTCAACTTTTTTGCAACGCCCCACTCGTCTCCTAAATTTCCTAAGATTTTGTTAAGATTAAAGTTTTAACAATTAAATTATGTTAACTAGATGTAGCTTTTATTCTCCCCCTCCCCCCCCCCCCTCTGTCTCTCTTTCTCTCTTACTAATGGGCGTTCCAAGAAAGTTGAGTTGCGATCAATTGCAAATTTGCAATTAATTGCAAGACTTACTCTTGAATTGGGGGATTTGCAATTGATTGCAATGCCCCATAGGTTTATTTCTTAGTTTATTTATTTTTATTTTGTGTGTGCTCCTCTGAGGTGCTGGATCATCATTTCAACATCAATGTAAAATCACCTGCTCATAATAACCTACTTGTTACCGAATCATGGAAATTTATTTGGGTTTGAAAAGTTACACCTGTTCATAAAGGCCAACCAGGGAACGACTAAAAGGTAGAGTGGCCAAATACCGTAGACAGGTGACTTTCTATAAAGACAGGTCCTAAAATAATTTAATCCTTCCAGAGGGAAACATGAAAGAAGACGAGGACAGACAGATGGCCTTTTAAAGAGGTCGCCCTTCTAGGGAGGTCGCCCTTGTGACAGCTTTTACAGAGTATTTTCCTGTGTCAAGTACCGGAATGGTACATTTACCTTGTTGCTTTAATAAGCCTGTTGGCCCAAATTCACAAAGGAGGTTTAACTTTATTAATGGTTTAAACCCTCATTTACCTGTACACATGGTTTAAAAATCAGTGCAATATAAGCGTACCTTGCCTTGCCTGCATCTAATATTGGACCTCTGACTGTGTCACACTTATTTTGCGCTAATTTTAGACCATGGGTTACGTAAATGAAGATTAAAACCATGGATTAAATT
This sequence comes from Strongylocentrotus droebachiensis, assembly GCA_035222895.1. Classification (NCBI taxonomy): domain Eukaryota; kingdom Metazoa; phylum Echinodermata; class Echinoidea; order Camarodonta; family Strongylocentrotidae; genus Strongylocentrotus; species Strongylocentrotus droebachiensis. Next base: position 49,617 of record JAVYIG010003099.1, read on the forward strand.
TAAACTTCATTTGTGAATTCAGGCCATTGGTTTATGTCTTATTGTACATGTGGACGGGGGAGGTTCAGAAAAATAAATGTGATGAAGATTTGGAAATTATTTCAAAATCCTTAAAGGTAAAGACCAGTAATGGTCATGCGATTGCATTGTGAAAGAAACGTTGTGGAATCGATCAGAAAAGGTTGATCATCTAGCATCTAGCATCTGCAAGGTTCTGGAATCATCAAAATGATAAGAAATTTGGCCCATTCTTTGTAAAGTTACAAGCACTATACACAGAAAGATGTATATGGGACTACCCTATATCTCTCACACGACCATGAGAGAAACAAATTTACCAAATATATGAATTAGTAGGCGGTTTCCCGGCAAATTTGTTATCATCATGTATTAGTCAAAACATATTCTTTCACATGATTGGTAATGAGAGCTTCCATTTCATTTTTTGAAATTGGGGCGTTTCCAATACTGGTCTTTACCTTTAAACTGATGATTAGAATTTTGTTAAATTTTTAATTATGATTACTCCTTTGTCTTTAAAATGTACTTGCAGATAGCGCACCGTCGAACAAGCTACTGGGAGACATCTTTTGTTTGCTCGGCGCTAGTCTGTATGGCGTCTCCAACGTAGCACAGGAGTATGTGGTCCGCCAGTACACGCGGACAGAGTTCTTGGGCATGGTGGGACTCTTTGGGACGTTTGTCTCCGGAATACAGCTGTGAGTAGAGCATTTTAGTTATTTTCATTAATAGTTAATAATAATTATAGGCATTTCTGTAGGGCCGTCTATCTAGAAATTCTATTCTGAAGCGCAATGTTTATTAACCCGGCTTTAGCCTAGCTGCCATAACAGCGCTCCAGCATTTCAAGGAATTAATTCATGCCAGGTACCCATTTACCTCACCTGGGTCGAGTGTGGCAAATGAAGATTAATGGCTCGCCAAAGGACATTTGTGCTGTATCGGGGATCGATCCACGACCTTTGATTTTTTGTAAGGCTTGTGTAAGTATACACTGTATATTATTCATTGGCTCAGGTACAGGTACATAGACATGGTTCAGCTTGAGCTATTCTGTTATCATATTATCCTATATCACTTTTACAAATTGTATACATGGTATCTTGAAAGAATTATTTAAGTTAAAGTTCATATCCAGATTTCGCCTCTTCTAAACTGCTTTTTCATTGCAATTCCTGACTTGTATAACTTCTGTAAAGTTTGTTCTCTCTCAATAAAACTATTTACCCCTAATCATAAAATCCCTTTGAACAGTCTTTATTGCTGTATCTTATCAAATAGTAGGTTATAAATTGTGTATGTGTTGATGATATTGATGGGGATTCAGAAGCTTAGATCTTGCTTGTGATTCAATCATTGACCTATCTTGAACTTTATGACCCTGTTCTTTCAAGAACAAAGCATATTCCCATATTGTACTGTTACCAAATAAAAGTGCTTCTGAAGTGCATAACTGAGATTATACAACACTTACTAAGATTCTTGCAACCTTATTGGTCAATTCTTAATCAAATGACATGCGATAAAAGTAATGTTGAACAGCATCATTCTCCTGGCGGGCCATTCCGTTTGATCAATTTGCACCATTGCACGCTGACGTAATGTACAAAGTTTATTGTGAGGTAAGTGACTTCACCGTGCAATGGAACAAATGGATCAAACGAAATTGCACTCTGATGTCACAATACATGAAGCATGGACCGCTCGGCGCATGGTACGTGCGTGGTTTGCTGCCTGCCTAATAATATTGCATGCTCATTATCGGTAATTTCATCAATAAAAAACTGTTGTTTAAAAAAAAATGTTTTAAGTCTGTTAATGTCCACATGATGTATAAAACAAATACTGGTACTGGTAGCGAATGGTCTTTATTTGTGCGATGGAACAAGATTTTGCATTTGGTAAAAGATGAGACGCTCCATTCAACTCAGCTGCGCCTCGTTGGATAGAGCGTCTCTTATTTTTCACCTTGTGCACAATCTTGTACCATTCATTTTTATAATGGCCTACATTAAAGTCATTTTACAAGTATAATGTGCTCAAATTTGAAATGGTTCGAATTCTGAAGCAGTCTAGCAATTAAAGACATTAAAGACCAGTCTAAGTCATTCTATCCTGCCCTTTAGATAATTCACCCTACCGCCACTGATACAATGTTAGACAGTAGAGGCAACCTTCCTCCCGCACTGCGCAGGTCATCACATGCATAGATACCATACCGAGGAAGGTGATGAGACAAGGTTTCTTCCGGCTTCCAATGAGAATGTACAGCATTGCCAACCAATATCTGAATTTACTAAAATATTGTTCAGGTTCCATGACATACACTGTACATAGGAGATATCATTATTGAAAAATTGAAACAATTGCAAATTTGGATAAAAAAACAATGATTTTGAATCTCTCAACGTGTTGCCAATTTAAGGATTTTAAAGATTATTTTCCTTTTTAAAATTCCTGGCATCAATTGTACTATAGCCATGAAATACAAATGGATGCATTGTGTGCAAAAAATTTGCTCTTTACACTCATGCTTCAGGCATATTTTTTAGGGTTCTGAATCAAACATTATTGAGTAAAACTACAAAACGTGGGATGATTGTCGCAGAAGGGTTACATTAAATGTAGATGCAAGTACTCTCCTATTGTGTTACTAGTATTGGGTGGTATTCTGGTAGTGCATACTAAGTTAGCGCATACTAAGTTAGTCCACACTTATATGGAGTGCCTGTTGCCAACTCATTTACCCTTTAAAGATTATTTTAATCCTTCAATGAAAAGTGTCCAAAAGATAATTTTGCAATAAAATGGGAAGAAAAAGATAATATGAGTATGATCTGAATTTCAACAAAGTCTTTGGTAGATTATCTTTGTCATGAATATTGAAGGAGGAAGATGAAACCAAGCATTCCATAGAAGTGTGAACTAAAATTTGTGCTTAGTCTGGACTTAGTCCCTGCTTAACTTGTATGGTAGTGAATAGAGTTTCAGATAGTGAGTCAGGCCAATGGAATTGCAAGGATATTGAAGGAGAGGAATTTGGGGGGGGGGGGGGGGGTGAGGCATGGGGCATAATTACAAGGAAATAACCCTGGCCTGAAAAGGTCCCATAGATCATAGTCTTTTGTGTTATTTGTATAGAGTTTGCTTGGCTGCGCTTGAGTACTCTGTAATACCCCAAATCAAATTTAAAGATCACTTGAATAGTTGAAACCATTTTATAGGACATTCCTTAGAAATGTGTCACATACAATGTAAGAGAGAATTATATTACCGGTATTTATTCATTACAGGTGTACATTGAAAAATGATATTAAATAATACTTGATATGACTTGTGATCAATGGTATAACTTCTAATTGATCAGTTATATTTTAATGTATGATTTTTCCAATGCCATTATTATCACAAGATTTGTACAATTCCAGCTCGAGTATTTTGTAACATAAACTTTTTTTTTATCACACCGTTTAAAAAAAGCACATAAAGACTCCCATCTATTATGCGCTTTATAGATTGACCTTTATAGAGTGGTGAAGTGTGACGTCATCAAAAATCTAATTTTAGAATTTCTCAATTTTTTCTTCATTTTCCGAAAGAGCATCAAAAATAATGTCCGAATGTCGAAAAACCAATTGAATTTGTTAAGTATTGGCTGAGATATGACCATCTGAATAAATATATGTCCTATAGGAGCTCAGTGTTATATGCTCTGGCTCCTAATGGTAGGAGCCAGAGCATATAACACTGAGTTCCCATAGGCAATCTTTTTATTCAGATGGTCATATCTCAGCCAATACTTAACATATTAAATTGGTTTTCGTCGTTTGGACATTATTTTTGATGCTCTTTCGGAAAATGAAGAAAAAATTGAGAAATTCTAAAATTAGATTTTTATGACGTCACAGCTTCTGTACTCTATAGTCGACTACGTGTATACAATGGCCATGTAAGTATTTGTCTTCGGCCATTTGTACAGATAACTTAGTGATCGAACAAAGCATGTGTTTTTGGCAACATTCCTGCCCATGCTTATCAGTTTGAGTGTCATTACATATATATATATATATAATTTTAACAATATATACATTAGGCTTGCGGGTGTACCATGTGAGAGAGAGAGAGGGAGAGAGAGAATTGAGGAGTCCTGAAAAGGACTCTGACTCGGTAATCTTTCTTGGGGGTGTGTAGTCCTGAAAAGGACTGTTTGTTATCTTTCTTAGCTTATAGTTCTAAGGAGAACTATAGCGCTTGGAGAGGATGAGTGGCTCAACGTTTCGAACAGGTTGACTATCCGTCGTCAGGAGTGCACCCGCAACCCGGCCCCCCCCACTCAGTGTTATTTAGGGTACGCATATGCGTGTTCCAACCGACCCCCCCCCCCCTTTTCAGCAAAAGTCCGGTGTGTAAAGTCAATACGGCTCAACCTTTTTCTTTTGTATACGAGCCTTTTTCAGCACCCCCCCTTTTCTGCAAAAGTCCGGTGTGTAAAGTCAATACGGGTCGACCTTTTTCTTTTGTTACGAAAAGGACATTTTGGCAACACGCATGCGGTCATTTCGAAACCTGAGTGGGGGGGCCGGGACCCGCAAGCTATCTACATCACCATGCAAGCCGACACTTACAAGCAGCATTTAACAATATAGTAATGAAAGAAAAATTTAGTTGCTGCCAATTTGAAGAACAATTTAACCCAGTCCTGAAAGGGTTTGACCAACTGGGATATTTTTTTCACTGTTGGCATTGTAATGAAATATGTGTCAAGACTCTTACTCCAGCTTGCCTTCCTACTGTATATGTACATGTATGTAAAGCGTGACTGAAATATCATTAGGCCTAAAATAAAAACTTGTTGTATTGCCCTTTGGGTGCCAAAACATGGGTCGGTCGGTCAGAAAAGTTTTTTTTTTTTAAACTTTTTTTTGTCGCCCTCTTTGGGCTGATATTTTTCAGATTTGAATGTTTTTTTTCATTTTTTTCCCGCCCTCTTTTGGCTGATATTTCTCAGTTTTTAATGCTTTAATACATGTGTTTCAGCATCATCATTCCATTGATATCTTTTTCACCTCATAATTATCCATGGTTTGCACGAGTGAGAATTTTGGAATAATTGGATTTTATGCATTTACAGGTATATCCCATTTAAACAAACAAAATACATATCGGTATTTGTTTACCTGTTATTCATTAATAAATAAAAATCTAAAAAACGGTTTATTAATTTTTTTATTTTTTAAAATGCCGACCATAGATTTTCAGATTTTTGGGTCGGTCGCAAAGGGCAATACCAGAAGTTTTTATTTTAGGCCTTATTGTGGCGTGTGAAATGGCGTGCCAACCCAGATGCCCAAGAACCAAGAAAAGAGACCATGCACCACTGTATATTGGTTACACTGAACTGTAAGCAGGCAGGGTTTAATCTGCAATTTAATAAAGATAAACAATAATAAGTCATCTTGCATAAACTGACTAGAAAGTAACATATCATGTATCAAATTAAATTTAGTACCCTGACACTCCTAATAGCCATCCATCTGTAATCATAATAAGGAAAACAAACAACGCCTTCTTCACTATAAATGTGACTAAATATATGCAACAATGACTCACTGACATTGACTTTGTCATTCCTCAAGGTCATATCATTCATGTTACTTCTACATGTACATTAATATTCACGACCGTGCACTACAATCACACAACGCACACTGTACACATGTGCAGTCTTTCACATGAAGAATTCATTCATGTCATTATTTCATCACCTCATAATTAGTGTCATAAACTTTATATTTCATTAAGCTATCTGGCTTTAAAGAGAACATAACTCATAAACTTCAAGATAACACAATAATTTCTACTTACATCATTGGACTTGTATCACAAATTAAACGAAAACATACTTAACTCTGGGTAACAAACTTTCCCATGACGTGGAGAAATGGCAGCACACAAAATTCACTATGCCCACAAGCGGCGAAATCCAAACCCTTTCTATAAAGTGATGCTTGTGACATCACAAGCATCTGCTTCAAACAGAACGTCATCCTGTACTCCACAATTATGATAATAATTCCTTTCAATGATGGGTTTGGGCACATTGCATGACATACAACCTGTCTGTCGTAAAAGTGATTGGGTAAACACCCAAATGGTGTCAAATTCCCCATTAGAACCCACTACTATGGGTCTTTAATATGTACATCTTGTCATTAACGAATAACCGTAAGAGTGAAACTATTACTAGATAAATAAACACTGTGTTTGCTTTTCTCATCTATTTTCTGATAAAATTTTAGGGTAGCCCTGGAGCGCCAAGAGCTGGCCTCGTTCTCCTGGAACATCGAGGCCATCCTGTTGCTCCTTGGGTTTGCAGCCTGCATGTTCTGTCTCTACTCCTTCTTCCCTGTGGTCATCCAGTGGAGTAGCGCCACCGTGGTCAACCTGTCCATCCTGACCGCCGATATGTACACCTTAATCATCGGCATCTTTGTGTTCCATTTCGCGGTAAGACTCAAATTTGACACTTGACCACAATTCGTAAAGCCTAGACCAGTAAAGGGAAATTCCACCTTACGGGGAAAGTTGAGTTTTGTTGCAGAGGGGGCTGGACGAAATATTTTTTTTGGGAGATATTGAAAAACTGAGTGTTAAAATCATCATTGTTTGATCAAAATCGGTTCGGAGACGGCTGAAATATCCATAAATATAACCATTTTTTATTTGTGGGGCACCACAAATATTTGATAATTTTGAACCAGCCGTTGAAAAAGCGAGATAGCGCCAGCCAATGCCAATGTTGGCCTTTTGTTGTGTTGGTTATAATACGCACAACCAGCCGGCCCGTGTATTGTTATTATTAATTAATTAATTGATTAACGGCATTTTTTTTTTCTGCAGCGCCATGTCTGTGGAATGCTCTTCCACTGAGGATCCGATCACTAGAATCCCTAGAAACATTTAAAAAGATTCTAAAGTCATATATGTTTGCATGTTATTTTAGTTAATTATAAGTTAAATGTACATCTATGCATTTTTTAATTTTTTTTTCCTTCTTCTTCTCATTTCTCTATGTAACTCATTCTAATTCTATCCCTCTGCGCCTCAGAATAGGTTATTATGGCACATAACAAATGCTGTATTATTATTACTATTATTATATATTGTGACACACACTATCTCATGCTGCAACCCTTATCATGACTGTATTTTGTCATCTTTCAGTTTTCTGGGCTTTACCTGTTTGGCTTTGGCCTTATCTTCGCCGGTGTCATCCTCTACTCTCTGAGACCCACCAAGGACTCCCCCGCGGGTCCAAGGTCATACAGTCTATTCCACAACAACCAGTCATCGGAAAACATTACCCACATCAGGGTCCAAGACGACGACGATGACACTGCCGCAGGGACGACGACGACCTTGACCGATGGTGTGGACATTGAAGGAGCAACACCAAGGGACGATGATACAGAGCAGTTGCACAAAGAATTTAGCAAGAGCCTCAATGGCGATTCGAACTGAAGGAGTCGGCAATCTCACGCGTTCGGAGGTTGCCCTTTTTTTCTTGTATTCTTTTTTTGTTGTAAGTTATTATAATCGTATGATACAGCATCACTCTCTTCATCCGGGAACAGGATTGGATTCAGGAAGGGTGACAGGATTTGATTCAACGGAGGTGCCATCAAGCCATCAAGGTTTTTACTTGGTGTCGTTCCATGTTCCCTTGTCAACTCTGGCCAGACGGCAGACCAACACCTGCAACAGCGGTATGATCTTCTTATCAAGCGCTAAAAGGAAATCGCTTGGAAACGCTAGTATAATGAGAGGGAGTTGTTGATGCAGAAGGAGCAATATTTTTATGTATATAATCTTTCTTTTGTAAAGATGTTCATTATTCTGTGCTTAGTAGTGAGAAAGAATTGAAGGAGGTTCACACACATGGATTGGTCTCTCATAGTACATAGAGTATTCAGCCACAGCTGCCTCACAATATTCTCCAAATACTGCATGCCTCGGTGTTCGATATAAAAAAGCGTAAGAACTGGCAAATTCAGAATTTTGTAAGAGATGATTTATTCCACCGAGGCCGCAGGTTGAGATATACCTAATGGCAGAAGAGGAATTCTGAATCAAGGTGGTGAATATATGTTATATTGATCATTTTGGGGGGCATAAAATGGAGGGTATGTGCGATCTCATGCCTTGCTCTTGTGGACTTGGGCCCTCTCTCTCAAATTTCTGTGAGAAATTTGCTCTCAGCCAATCAGATGCCATGATTTCAGTAGCTTATAACAGTAGCTTGTAACTTGTCATTGATATCAAGTTTTATGAAACAGGGCCCAGTTTATTAGTAATACGGTGATGATTGGTACTGGCTGATAGTCCTGCATTTTGGGGAAAGATGAAATGTAGGGAAAGGGATTATCTCAAATTGCTTAAACTAAATGATGATTCTGGGCAAGAAGTTGATGATCACTGACTCTAGGCAGAGAACAAGAAATTTGATATTCGTGCAATCATACCAAACAAACTTTGCACAATACCTCATCAAATTGAAAAGCTGTTGTTAAAGGGAATGGCTTCTTATTGAAATTAACCTTGAAATTTTATATAATGTATGTACCTTTTATACAATTTTTTTAATTCTGATCATGTAAGAGAAAATGTTTCCTTTATTTCTAATAAATATCAAACATCTCATACCCTCTCATTCTTGCACAAGTAATCATAATGATAATAATAACTTTCTTTTAGAGTATTATCATAACACTGGTTTCTGGATTCTAGTACTGTTTGGGCTTTGGTCGTGCACATGCTAATCAAATCATGTTGACCTAACAGGTACACTCAATTAACACCTGGGTGGAGGGGAGCAATGTAGACAAAATGCCTTGCCCAGGGATATAAGTGCCATGCTGGGGCTTGGAACCACAACCTCTGCATTACCAGTCAAGTGATTAAAGCCCCACTGCACTACTTATGGCTAATCGGTGCCCGTTCGTCCTCCATGATCCCCTTTCTCTTGTGCTAATCGAGAGCTGATTTGATGAGATAACCATCTGTCAGTGACCTTGCAGGGAGGTCTAATCCCCCTGGGCAAACTAGTGCAGACGGGTTTTAAACTACTTAACTAAGATACGTCTACTCAAAGAGGCAAGATGCACCCCCCTATAAAAAAGCAGTTATTTGGGTATACAATGTATATATCTTTCATATTTACATATGAGCTTTCAAATTCAAATGCTTTAAGAGTAATTTAAAAGCATTTTTGTACATTCATGTATAAAGAACTCTGTGTATGTCTTGTAAGATAACTGCATTTGTTGCTCACATTTTTAATCATATTGTGTATGAAACTGAATTAAAGAGCTTTAAAAGGGTATCGTGGAGTCTACGTAAAATACCATTTTCTTGTTGTCGCTTGAAATAACATTAAGCAGGCATTATTTTAATATAAATAATTAGATGAATTATGATTTTGATTATGATTTGGTATACGTGTATTATGATTGTACATTATGAGTATAAACTATATGTCACTGCACAGTCATTTTACGTAAATATCGTACATGAACATTAGCAATTGGTCATGATAAAAGCACTGATAGTCGTCATATTTATACACATCACACGGTAACACTATCTCTTCTCTTGTTTATTTAATAAAACAGTTTTTGCTCTTTTAATCTTAAAATTATATATATATATATATATGATTTGCTGAAAAATCCTGAAAACATACAATGTGCAGAGTAAACATATAATATCAGTATGAGTAGAAGTCAAGTTAGGTGTACATACATAGCTGCCAACTATTACTACTTTTAAGGAATGATTTTCTATTTTTTGGGCCTTCAAAGTTCATACTCATGTTATGAATCTTAGATTCCTCTCATTTTCTGAAAACTTCTGTGTAAAAAGTCTACAAAATTGACTGTACTCACAATTTTGCCTTGGGTGAGTCCTAATTTTTGCCATGAACTGAATGTTGCCAAGTATTCTTTTGCATAACTTCTGTATACACATGGCAATGTAGTGCTTTCAAGAACTGCATTATGTTATGACTTTAAGAGAGCGAAATATCAATTTTACCCGATTTAACAAGAGGCTGTTTCTGACAGGTGAAAATTAATCCAGAAAGAAACCAATCGAAAGTGTTCCAAGCACCCCCCTCCCCATAAAAAAATGTGTGTTTAGCTAGAATGTATAAAATCAACCTGAAAAAACTGTTACCTGGCATTCTATAGGTAAAAAGCAAATATGGCCGTGAACTTGTATTCAATGCGCGCCCTATTCTATGCGATTGCATACCGGTATACACTGTACATGCATTAACTTGTCTACTCAACAAGACAGTTTATTGTTAGCTGAGAGTGTATTTCAAATAAATTGCAATATCTCTTTATAAAAGGAAGATTTGAAGCTCATATTTTAAATACAGTATAGCCATGTAGGACCCCTTTACACCGAGAGCAAAACAAAATTTATGGGGATTGCTACATATACATGTGCTATACTTGATGCTATGAATTCAACAAGTCAATTCAGTCTGCGCATGAGTAGATAAAAGTAATTTGTACCTCCTGGGGGTGTTCCACAAGATCCTAAGTTGAACTTATCTCTAAGTTGGACTTAACAATTATGGAAAGCCATTTGCATCCTTGAAAATATTTTGTAAAAGTTATTTAAAAAGGCATAACATGTTGATTCAAATCATTCATATTTTCTATTATCAAGGAGATTACATGTTCTTGACATGGAATTTATGAAAAGTCTAAAATACTTTAATTTTTGCTTTTGAATATATTTTATTTTAAGGCTACAAATGGCTCTCCATAATTTTAAAGTCCAACTTAGAGTTAAGTTCAAATCAGGATCTTTGTGAAACACCCCCAGATCCTGATATCAAGTAAGCGCAAATACTGGATAGGTAATCTCTCACAAAAGTTATGTAATCATTCTTCAATAATGCATCCTTTAATAATGCATCCTTTTCGCATTCCATGATAAGCAGCTTAAAATGAATAACTGCTATTTATGTCGCATCCCCATTTCTTTTGAAAAAATTGTCTAAAATGCTAAAGTGGGACTATTTTGGTGGCATTAGTTATCATCATTTTTTGTTTGTAACACCAGCCATAGATGTGCTTGGCCTTGGGTAGGCAGATACCGTACAAGAAAAATCTGCCGTATTTTATTGATAATTTTGACAATCTTGATTTATTACAAATGTATACTATCATGCATTATTTAATTGAGTTTATCTGACATCATTAAACCAATCTTGTACTATTATACCATCATTAAAACTAAGTTTGCAAGTCTTTCCTTTCTTTCCTCTAAAAATGTTTAATGATTCATTTCTCAGTTTTACTTCTTAAGAGGTTATGTAATACAAAGATGCTCTGTACCTGTATCACATTTTACCATTTCCTAAAACATGATATGGAGTTTTGTTTCTTTTTCTGCAGACCAATACAAACTCTGTTTTTGACAATTTTCCACAAGGTTCAAGTTAAGCCTGACACTAGGTGTTTTACATTTTAAGTTTTACATCTTAAAGGTATTACAAAGTTTTGGGAAATTTTGAAAATTGGGTGGTAGTGATTCTTTACAATTTTGATATATTTGGATGCCCCTGTAGATGTATTATAAGCACTAAAAAATTTAGCCCCTCAAACACTCCTGCTTTCGAGAAATAGCGCCTACGGCCGTACATTATGGTAGCTGCGACAATGGAAATCTCGGAATATGTAGTAGTAATATATAGTTTTCAAACAGGAATAGCTAATTGGTCGATTTTAGTCAAGAAACGTGTTGCATAGCTTAATTCATATCTTGACCTCGAGTGGGAGCTATACAACATAAAGAGTTTATTATTTGGCCATTTCATAACTTTAGAGACTAGATTTCAACCGCGGCAACGATCACTGAATATTGTAGGACCGCATATGCTTCCAATTTGTTCATTTGAACCAAATTCGTGACCCTATACCAAAGCTTTGTATTACCTTTAAGAAAATGTATTATCTGCAATTATGGTGTACCAGTGTAACTTCAAGTATTTCCAATGCCAATAATGAAGAATTTTTATCACAAAGTGATCGCATGTTGTGCACCGTGACAGCTATAGCAGTGCTTTATAGGCACAGACTTTCTACTACTTTCTTCAGAATGATACCTCAGCCATATTTTTGCTTAGTTGCAAATCCCAGATACATATACAAGTGATTGAAAATCATTTTGCTGTTTCATCTAAAGCCCTTGCCAATGCTGCCAGAATGCAGATTTTTTTAAAAATAAAAGGTTAGTGGGAGACTTGTGGTTTCTGAGATGAATGCAATATAGAGTTATTAATATTTATTAATTTTTGTTGCACAAAATTCTTCTGTATGATAAGTGTATACTACTTATCATAATATGAATGAGTGTGAAATATGTTGGCCATTCGTCAATTCATAGTGGTTCGATAAATGATGCAAAGTTATTTTTTCCCCTGCTAAATTCTGATTATTTTCTGGGAAAGAAACTGCTACCTTGATTTCCTGATAGATGTGAGCACCAAAATGACTTGAACGTTTTGTCTTCGATTGACCTAAAAGATATGCAACATAAATTCACAATTATGTCCCCTACCCTGCCATCTTCAATCTTGTAGAAAAAAAATCACTAAAATGTAAACTGCTACCTAGTTTCCCTGAAAAAAAAGATACATGTATGCGAATGTGCATCAAAATGATCCTTTTTTCCCCTTCAGCTTCAACTCTGTGTAATGATAAACTGGTGATATGAAGGCCTATGTACCCCCCCCCCCCCCCAACCCCAATGGGACTCCCCTCGAAAGTGGCATTTATTTCGGATACGAATAGATTTTACACATACAGTACACACACGTATGGTTACGGTTTGTAAACACACACAACAAAATATGCCGATATATTTCGGATATGACAATTTGCAACCGTTAATGTAAAGTAGCGTTGTGTGGCCATGGAGACTACTGCGATTGCCTCGTCTCTTTGCGCAAATCTGGACTAGGAACGTTAAACTTTAATTAATTTCATGCTCATGAGGTGTTCTTGTGGAAAGGAAATCACTAAAACATTGCCAAAATGTCGAATTCTTCAACAAAATTAATTCCGCGACCGAGGACAGCAAGCAACCCTTTGAGCAGGTCGCTACCTGTTTCGGCCGCCGGAGCTTCGGGGACAGCACCTGCTGATAGGGTGCTCAAGTATAGGGCAGAACACGCTGGTGATCGTTCATTGAAGAAGACGGCACAGGTCTCGCCACTTCAGATGAGCACACCGTCAATGCGCACAGGAACCACCTTCAAGACAAACAAACTGCAGACAAAGAATAGTACATGGACACCTATTCTACATAAACCATCAAACGAACAGGTAATTCTAATAATAATATGAAAATCGGCCAATCCCAGGCAAGGCCAAACTGTATGACGAAGAAGAAGAAGAATGATTATGATGTAGACCGAATTTTTCTGTCTCTTTCGTTCGTTAGCCTCTGATTTGGGTAGAGCCGACCTACCCAAATCAGAGGCTAACGAACGAAAGAGACAGAAAAATTCGGTCTAATTATGATGATGATGAGATGAATGATGGGCCGGGGTGTAGACCTATTTGATTTAACAAAAACTTCGCATCAAATAAATAGCACTAATGCCAACGGTCTAACCATCATAAATAATCGTCCTTTATAATTTTATAGCATATTCGTAAAATAAAAGATTAATGAAATATTGCCTGAAAACTTCTTCAAAAAGCTGTCTTAAATAATTGGGTGTCCGAACACTCGATGTCTGGGAATAAATTGTTTGGTTCATGACCATGAATTCTCATACTCTACACAAATTCATTTAAATAAATTAATACCAGATGAAGTTGATGAACAACAAAATTCTAGACTATAAAAATGGGTTAACTAGGACATTAATTGCAAAAAAATTCTGGCGATATTGTGATCTCAGTATTCTATGTAGGATCGATGTGCGCTACAACGAAAGAAAAGGTCATGAAAACAATGAGTCCTTCATTCGTGAACTAGAGTTTACTAATTCATCCATAAAACTAAAAGCGATCTATCAAAGGTATTAAAAGGTAATACATGCATAAATTTGAAGTCCAAATATCATACAACATGTACAACTACAAGCAGTTGGTATCATTATTTGCACTATTTTGTATTTACTTAAAATTTTGATAACATTGTGTATTCTCTCAAAATTAAGATTTCCAAACCTTTGTGGGTGAGCTCATTTGTTTTTGGAACAGATGCAAACGACTGTAAAATGGACTTTGGTTGTGATGTTCAACTACATTCCTTATATTTTCTTTCTATTTCAGCTCTACTTGGAAAGGAGAGATTTAACTGCTCATTGGGTAAGTGTACGGTACACAAAACGGACAAAAGTATATCGAAATTTAGTTCAGCTAAGTTGGAGGATCCATGAGAAATAAATGCACTTAAAGTTCTGACACTACTTGGAATAATTTAGGCTTTCATCAAGCAAGGATATGGAAATTAATAGATGATAATCACATCATGCATTTACAAAAGGTGATTAACCTTGTTAAAATCTGCCGGTATATAGTTTTGAAGGACTGTCATGGTATCTTGAGAGAATTGGATGCTTAGAAATATATTCTGGAACACCTTAAAGATGAAGATGAGAAATCAGTGTGCCAGCGTATCATGAAACCGTCATAAGCACAGGACCACCGTCATTTTGATGGGATGTCATTGAAATTCTACTTATAAATTACGGTTTTGTGAAATTGTGCCCGGTTTGTGGCTTTAAATCTGTGATACATATGCCACAAATTTGGTTATTTCCCTGTGCCACATTGTATTTATTGTACCAAAGGCTTTAAAACTATCAAACTATTTCAGTGAAAGCTATGCAAATCTATTTTTCTTCTTCTTCCTTTTCTTCTTCTTCTTCTTTTTTTCCTTTTTATTCTTTTTTTCCTTTTTATTCTTTTTTTCCTTTTTATTCTTTTTTCTTCTTCTTCTTCTGTCTTCTTTTTCCATATATTAATATTATTGTTGTTGTTATTATTATTACTGAATTACTGCTATACTCTTCTAGTTTGACCTGTGGACCGACTCCCAGCGGAAGCGATTCCTGCAGTTCCTGCTGGTGCATTGTAAGCGTAGCCAGCTTGTTTTCATTCAGCAGTTCTTTGACAGTAAAATCCCCCTGACCCACGTGGACTTCACCAAGATCTTGCCGCGGTTCCTCTGCCTCTACATCTTCTCGTTCCTGGACCCTCGTAGCCTCAGCCGCGCATCCATGGTCTGCTGGCACTGGAAGTTTGTGACGGAACAGGTAATTGACAGCCAGTGGTTATGAAATAGAGTCAAACCTGCTTTAGTGACCACCTGTCTTCAACAAGCACATTTTTTGTTTCCCTTGAAAATGGTTTCTCATTAAAACGTACTATAAAAGGAACCTGTCTACAAAGACCACTTATTGTGTTTCCCTTGGGTGACCGCTATAGACAGGTTTGACTGTATCTAGAAGAACTATCTTGATGTTATAGGAAATTTTCAAAGGGGTTGTGAAGATGCTATACGTAATCAGGCTTGTAGCCTGGGTTTGAATATAAGATGTTAAATTCAAAAGTAGGGCATCAAATAAAAGGGTGTCCAGCCTTTATATTGGACTGTAACAAAATAATTAGTTGTCTTCCACAAGATGTTTATGGAATTTCTTTCAGACAGCAAGATGTCCTTCTGGCTATTGAATGGCAAGTAATGGTTATTTTAATTTGCAATTTAGGCATACAAATTCATGCTTTTAGTGTTTTAGACATATTGTATCTATTTTTATGCCTCCGTTACGAAGTAGCCGGAGGCATTATGTTTTCGGGTTGTCCGTCCGTCCGTACGTACGTACGTACGTCCGTACGTCCGTACGTCCCGTTCTCGTGATCGCGTTATCTGAAGAACCGATTGATGGATTCCTGCCAAACTTTGGTCATGTATGTATCTTACAGAGCCGGTGAACTGATTAGATTTTGGGGTCACGAGGTCAAAGGTCAAAGGTCCCAGGGCTCATTATGTATGCAAAAACAGCTCGTGATCGCGTTATCTGAAGAACCAATTGATGGATTCCTGCCAAACTTTGGTCATGTGTGTATCTTACAGAGCCAATGAACTGATTAGATTTTGGGGTCACGAGGTCAAAGGTCAAAGGTCACAGGGCTCATTATGTATGCAAAAATAGCTTGTGATCATGTTATCTAAAGAACCGATTGATGGATTCCTGCCAAACTTAGGTCATGTATGTTACTTGCAGAGCCGATGAACTGATTAGATTTTGGGGTCATGAGGTCAAGGTCAAAGTTCATGCGGCTCATTATGTATGCAAAAACAGCTTGTGATCGCATTATCATTAGAACAAATTGATGGATTCCTGCCAAACTTAGGTCATGTATGTATCTTGCAGAGTCAATGAACTGAGTCGATTCTTGGGTCATGAGGTTATAGGTCAAAGGTCATGGGCTCATTATGTATGCAAAAATAGCTTGTGAACGCATTCTCATTAGAACTGACAGATGGATTACTATTTAACTCTGGACATCTTGCAGAGCCAATGAACTGAGTAGATTTTAGGGTCATGAGGTCAAAGATCAAAGGGTCATATATGTACATGAGAAATTGCTTGTAATCACGATATTCTGAGAACCCATTAATGGATTACAATTGAACTTGAATTTGAAAAATTTCTTCTGTTTTGGTTTGTAAAATTGCTCTATGACGGAGGCATCATTTCGACTGCGCGCAGTTGAAGTTCCATCTAGTTTAAACTTTCAATGTTAAGGCTCGTTCAGATATGACACTGAAAAAACACAGCGGTTGTTTTATGATGACGTAAAGTGGAATAGGCTTCACATTTCTGTATCTATTGACACAGAGCTCAGGGTATATGTGCAAGTCCTTTGTTGGGAGCAATTGTCGTTCATTAACACATAATGAAAAAAAGAAGGCAGCGGTTTTACTGCACCATATCGGAACAAGCCTTTATGCTGTCAACTACTATATATGGCAAATGTGAAGCCCCAAACTGCAAAAAATACCTCAAAGCCTCAATTGGTAGTGATTATGTAAACTTAAGAGGAATGCAACTCTTGATATTAAGTTTGTTGATAATGTAAGTGTAAAGATGAGAGAAACAGACCAGTAAAAGTTTGAAAGAAAATCTGATAAAAATGAGTAAGTTTTGTATTTATGAAATTGTAATTGATTACAACTGTTAAATTCATAAAGTCATATTTCATAAGATTTTCCTCCAACTGTCTGTTCCTCTCATTTTTCTGCTTTTATTTAAAATAAAAAAAATCAGGGTGGGCTATCCCTTTAACATTTCATTACCCTATATCTGTGTTACTTTGATTGATTGCAGGATGAGCTGTGGATACACAAGTGCCTCCGACACGGCTGGCTCCTGCCCTATGTCCCCAGAGAGAACGAATTTGGGGCTTGGAAGAAACACTACATCAAATGTTTCAGGTCACTCGATGTTACACAGCCTAATGAAAAGGTACAGTCTTCTGTCAAGTTGTTGAGAGAGATGCAGGATTTTGTAAAAGAGGGGCAGTGACAATGTTGCCAAAAATTGCTGACAAGCAAATAAACAAGACCCCCCCCCCCAAAAAAAAAAAAAACAACAACAAAAAACACAACAACAACAAACAAACAAACAAGGGAGTTGGGCATGCTCCCTTGATCCTGTAGTAGTTGTAAAAGGGTGGCAAATTCAAAATCATTACTCTTATCATTGAATAACTTCTCTTTTTATCTCAACCCATTCTCTGTGGGAACTTTGTGGCTCATGTTCTAATGAAGCCTATGGGAATTAGAGAGTTCAGTAGTCGAGGACAAATGGTAATGTTTGACATTTTCACATGATCACTAAAGAAGTTGTAACGTTTATCACCGGGCCTTAAAAGCCCCACTGCACTACTTATAGCTACATTTGTACTTGCGCCCTCTATATAGCAAACAATACCTAATCGGTGCCTGTTGGTCCCCCATGATCCCCTTTTTCTTATGTTAATTGAGAGCTGATTTGATGAGATAACCACCTGTCAGTGACCTTGCAGGGTGGTCTAATCCCCCCTGGCCAAACTAGTACAGAAGGCAAGAATATTAAATATTTGAAATGTTTTAATGAACTTACTGATAATCTGTATTTAGTCAAGGCAAAGTAATGTAGACTTTCAGTAAAAATCATAAGAAATCTATTGTTAGTGTAGTATAAATGTGTCTGGACATTATCACTGGAATGCAAAGTATGTTGAACATAAAACAGCACTAAGTTGTAGGAACGTTAGCTTGCCATTTTACAGGCATTCTCTATGCTGTTGAATTTGTTTTAAAGTTCTGTATTTTGCATATATTGGAGTTTGTCTTCTTAGTAATACAGGCAATTTTTAAGAGAGATATTCTTCCCTGTTTCTAAATTTTAATACTAGATTTAATTACTGAATGTAAAAATGATTTTAGTGGAAGTGAAAGCATTCAGGTGAGGATATATCATAAGGCTGTGTCCATGAAATAGTTTGTATTATATAACACCTTAGTAGATCCTTGTCATTTGATTGGAGGTTTGTTGGTCACATGATATTCAATAAATATACTATTGCACAGGCTTGCATTTTTTGTTATATTCGCCATTCATTTTTGGTTTTATGTGTACCTCTCTGCCCTGCGCAAATTCCATTGTTTTCATTGTCCTAGAGGCGCGCTTCTGAAGCAAAGGCAATCTGAATGTACCGGTAATCGAGAAGGCCTGACTCTAAATTGATATAAAGAGCAAAGCATAATTTGTTGAAAGATTAGCGTTCTATTCACGCTATCTGTCAACTTATGAAAATATTCACATTATTGAACTCATAACCATTCATTATTTGTATACTATTTTCTTCCAGTCTGACAGGTATGGCAAGCTGGGGGATGGTTCAACACTTGCGGAGAAGGAGTATTTAAGGAGATTGAAGGCGGGCAGGACCAAGGAAGCTCCTCTTAATCCACGTGAGTCATACCACTTCCCTCAAGTACAGTCAAACCTGCTTTAGTGACCACCTGTCTACAAAGACCACCTGTCTACAAGGACCACATATTATGTTTCTCTTGAAAATAGTTTCTCATGAAACATGTACTAAAGGAACCTGTCTACAAAGACCACTTTTTGTGTATCCCTTGGGCGGTCGCAGTAGACAGGTTTGACTGTATCTAACTGCCTGTTCATCAGACTATAGGAAATATATGTATACAGAAAGGTCGTGTAAAGAATTAACCCTACTGCAAATACAATGGAAGACAGTAGATGGCGATACAACGGCTTCCATAGAGAATGTACAGCAGTGTCAACTAATTCCTTATTTAAACAAAAACTATTGTTCAGGTTTCATGATCTCCCCGCTGATTTGATGAGATCTACAATGTACGTAGGCACCATCATAATCTGTAACTTATAGTTATGAATTGAAAGATGGAATGAAAATAAATGCATCTAATATTATCATTCTTTCAATCCTAGATCCCTATGCTGAGAGGGGGCCATGGCTTGACCCTGATCCACGACCCCAGGACACTGAGAAAGCTTTCAAGAGCATGGCGGACTCGGCCAACCCGACCTTTGGCCTATCCAAGGCGCACCAGCGATCGTGGACTGAACCTGCCCGCAACTTTGAATATGGCCTGGAGTCCGGAGATAGAAAGAAACAGCATAGAGTGAACCAGGTACCTTGAGCTGCAGATTTAGGTCTTCCATGTTCTTGAGAGTGTATTTATTCATCTGATCTATTACCAAAAATTCAAGTAACACTGTATTTCAGCATGGCAGTAATTATACACTTGGCAAATGGAGCCAACAAATAGTAAGACCTAGGCCCCATTGCATAAAACTTACCATTTATGGTAACTTTGCCATCAATGGCAACTACCAAGGTAACGGCTCAACAGCCAAGCAAAATCAGGGTTTCCATGGTAGTTACCATTGGTGGCAAAGTTACCATCACTGGTAAATTTTGTGCAACAGGGCCCAGGTCAAGGTTGGCAATTTATGACAATAGAGTTCCGCCGCAACACAAATGTCCTTTGGTAAGACATTAATCTACATTTGCCACTCTCCACCTAGGTTAAGTAAATAGGTATCTGGTACAAGGAAACTCCTTGAATGCTTTAACGCCTTTTGGCGGCTCATTATAGCCCCCCCTCGCAAAAAATGAAATGGAAGCTCTTCTTACCAATCATTTGAAAGAATATGTTTTGACTTATCAGTGATGATACAAATTTTGCCAGGAAACCGCCTACTAATTGATATATTTGGTAAATTATCATATCGATCCGGTCTGGATAGATATCACGAATGCACTTTAACATTGAACATTTGGGCATATTTTTCTGCTTTTTTGCAAATTTAGGTTAAAGTATTGCCATCTAAACCTCTGAAGGCAATATTGAAACAATATTGAATGGATATTTTGCACCCAAAACCCTTGAACCGCAATTTTACCACTACCGGTCTATATCTTTAAGTGCAGTAGATTATATTCATATAGTAGCTTGCACTATGTAAATGGACCTATAATTATTATTATTGCTTTTATCATTAAGTTTCAAAGCATTGAATCATGAAGTATTTTTGGTATTAATTATGTAAACATTCACATGACTCTCAATATAATATGTAAGGGTTCAAATCTCAGCTCATTGCGTGTGTCCTTAGACAAGGCATTTTATCGATGGATGTCTCTCTCGACTCAGGTGTGAAATAGATACCTGAGAGAATTTAAAAAAATGAACTACAGGTGCTAAAGCTAGGGTAATGATATAAAAACTATAGAAATGTATAGCCAAAGGGGTGTTACATGATATTTTTATGCATAATACAAAAACAGTTCTTTCTTGTTGTTTACTTTACAACCTTTGGATAATGTTTACATAAATACGTACTATGATTTTTGTATTAGTTTTTTTCTTTCTATTTGTTTCATCATCCTTCTTTGCAGGATGTAGAGGAAACGATAGGCAACGGCAGGAGTCTAGCCACCTCGCTCTCAGCCTGTATAGCGATCGAACTGAGTGAGAGCCCAGACAAGATCAACAAGTCCTGGGCAAAACCTCAAGTTCAGCCAGTCTCTAGAAGGTAATGACATTCGAACCTGCCTTCCAATGAATTCCCACCTGTATAAAAAGACCACCTGTCTATAAAGCCCCACTGCACTACTTATAGCTACTTGCGCCCTCTATATAGCAAACAATGCCTATTCGGTGACCGCTGGTCCCCCATGATTCCCTTTTTCTTATGTTAATTGAGTGCTGGTTTGATGAGATAACCACCTGTCAGTGATAACGCTGGGTGATATAATCCCTCCTGGTCAAACTAGTGCAGACTGGCTTTAAGACCATGACGTTTGTCTCCCTTTGAAAAAGGCCTGTAAGATGGAGTTGAGATCTAGGCCCTGTAACACAAAACTTGGTGATTGATTATACGATTGATTTTTGTGATTGATTTTTGCGATTGATTGCACATAGTGATCAATGGGAAAGAGAAAAAGAGGAAGGCAGAAGAGAAGATGGAGAGATGACCTAACATCATACATGGGAACGGCCACTTGGACTAGGATAGCTAGAGACAGAAGAGAATGGAAATGTTATGAGGAGGGCTTTGTCCAACGTCTGGATGAACTATAGCCTGATAGATAGATAGATAGATAGTGATCAATGCAATCAACCTACTCTACTCTTAAAGCAATATCATTCCGTTTTAAGGTCCTGAGTGGAGATGCAATAGAGTAGGGAAGTGCTAACATCATATTTCCTAATCCTGAGGTGACTGGTTCTAAACACAGAGCCTGTGCAGAACAATTACTGTGAAATCATTAAAGCTGGGCAAATTCAGTGTTTGGGGCTGGTGTGATTGATCACCACACGATATAGTTACGGTATGCAGAAAATTGTTTGGAACCAGCAACCTTGACAACTTGGCCAGTATGACATCACAATCCATTATTCTAAAGGCAAGGTCTCGAGAGGAGCTCAATAGACTTTTTACTAACATATTCAAATTCTATGCATACTTTGGTTGTTCTTGACAACCTGGAAGCTTGCCCAAGGCATGCCCTACATAGCAAGAAGTAATGTATGCAGACTGAATTCCAAGCATTGTAGTTCATTCATTAATAACAGGTTAATGGAATAACTTGTCTCCAGGTCCCCAGGAAAGAAACATCTATTAAGGCGAGGCGTCAAAAATAACGATACCAGCTGGCTGCCGCCTCACGTATTGGCTGATCGAGGCTGCAATTCCGGCTGAAGCCTGGCTGGGGCAATTAATTTTCACTAATTAGCCCAGCCGGGTTGCGCCAGGCTGGGCTCTGAGTTTTACCCCAGAATCTTTAATCGGCCCATCTACCCCCCGCCTGCCGGAACGTCCATAATTGGCTCAGCCGGCTGCCGCCAAAAATAGGTTGTTAAAGTTGCAACTTTAAAGTTTCCAGCTGGCGGCCGCCGTACGGAGATGCTTAAAGTTGTAGTTGGCGGCAGCCAGACGGGGATGCTTGAAGTTGCAACTTGTTGAAGTGTACTGAGCTTTCCCTAAAAAATGGCGCTCATTTTCTGATTGTGACGTCGTTTAAAGCTATGTTTACATTTCTATTCACGCCGGCCTTTGCGTACAAAACGGGATGGACGTGAAGCAACGAGGGGAAGGATACCGTGAAAGACCTTGACAAAAACTTAGCAACACCCAACAAATCTTGAATACAGACCACTATGTTTCAGGCAAACTTGGCTGCCGTGATGCCGGGAACATAGTTTAGACGTAGCTTTGAGGGCGATTGTTATCGCGCCTGTTCACAGCGAAACGCACCTGTTTTTAAATTGCTTAGATTAGCAAGTGTGTACTTGTAAAAATGACGCTTGGCTGCATGGAATGCTCCTCCAGGGAGTAGAGAATGTGCATACATTGTGTGCGGCAAAGCCTGAATCCTGGACTGTTCCAGTCATCAAAGGCTTACCAAGGACTTATCCACGCTCGGGTGCCGGCGAAGGAAAACTCGCTGCGTAAGGAGAATGCCAACTCCCACTTTTATTCATCGAGGGTGAGGTACATTCTTGAATGTGCTTCGATTTACAAGAAGGAAGTGCTTGTTTATAGCGCTGACAATAAAAACAAGACCAAAGTGGGCGATGTGACGTTGCGATGCGATGTTGGCGGTGGATCGTAGAATCAAGATCAGGAGGATCTTCCCCATCGACGATAGACCCAACTACAGAGACCACGACTTCCCCACCCCTGGTTATGCACTCACTCCATCTGGGTACCTAGAGCTGGAGCCATCGACACTGTGCACAACCGACAACTATGGAAGAGAGCACCATGTGTAAGTTTATGATTATATTAATCACATGAATATTGTTGTTGCTAAGATTATTCAAAAAATATCTGCAGCAATTACTTGATGCCTTCCCGTGACTTAAAGGTAAAGACCAGTTTTGGAAACACCCCCCTCTCAAAATTGAACTGGAAGCTCTTATTACCAATCATGTGAAAGGATATGTTTTGACTAATACGTGATGATACACATTTTGCCGAGAAACCGCCTACTAATTGATATATTTAGTAAATTTTTATATCTATTTGGACCTTATAGATATCGCGCACGTGTCACGCACGTGTTGTGTAGTCCCATATACATTTTATGTGTACAGTGATTGTAACTTTACCAAGACTGGGCCAAATTTCTTATCATTTTGATGATTTCAGAACCTTGCAGTGCACACCAATATTATGCTAGATGATCAACCGTTTTATTTCACAATGCAATCGCATGACTAGAACGGGTATTTATATTTTTGGTTGTTATCCGTTCTTTCCTTTTTGTAAGTGTGTGAAAACGGGCAAATGCGCAATCAAACTTAAACTCAAATAAATATTACAATTCGTGAGAATTAAGGCTGCCATATTGTCTCATTATATTTTCAATTCTTATGAAATAGTATTTTTTAATAAATATGTGCTCAACATGTCCTTCAAATTCTCTCCCTTCCAATCTGTTCCTAATTGAGTTGAATTGTACATGACATTCGTGTTTTTCTCATATCCTATTTTGCAGACTTCCCAAAGGAGGTTCAGCAAACATCTTCCTGCGGAGCCCACATTCGCCGTGCAACATTGTATCCCATCTCAACGATCTGTGCGACATTATCTCTGAGAAAGGTCCTCCACGAAAGTCTATGCTGTGTCTGCTCGTAGACGGGGGCCCAGATTTTAACGTGAACCACATGACGAATGTCTTCTTCTACAGCCAGTTTTTCAAAGAAGCTGACTTAGACGCTCTGATAGCCACATCTTACTGCCCTGGTGACAGTGCCCTGAACCCTGTCGAACATCTTTGGGCACCGTGCACACACGCATTGACGTCTGTCTATCTCCCATCAACTCTCGAAGGGGAAAGCCGCCCACCTTGCGCACAGACCGGCATGACACGAGAGGAAAAAGTCCAGAAGGAACGGAACACACGGTCTTCGACAATGCAACTGCTAAGATTTGTGATGTCTACTGGAAGGACCTGACATTCGGGGGCATAGTGTAGGTGTTCGATGTATAGCGAGTGGTGCCGATCACAACCAAGAGCACAAGAGGGTGAAGGATATCATCGGTGGTTCCGCTAAAAGCTTGAAAGACAGTGACATATACGATGACTTCAAGTTCTGCATGGAGCATATAGACAGGAGGATAGGTACCTTGATCATCACAAAGTGTACGAGGAATGAGTGCTATCACTGTTCAAGGAATCCTCCAACTTCAACAAGATTGTCTCGGCTCTTTCCCTTTGCCTCAAGCAAGCGCCGCTCTGCCTGGACATTTTTTGTCATTCAAAGAGTCATTGGCAGCTCCTCAAGTTCTTCCATGTGAACACCAACCTGTCTTTCGGGAGAAAGGTCTCGGCAGATGCAGTGCTCCAGGTTGCCGTTACGTCTTCTGTAGTAATAAGGACATTGTTGACCACAAGCGAAAATTTCATAAGTAATCTTAATTGTCATACTATTTGATTTGACCATTGCTTTATCTTTTAAAGTTATCGGTGTGACGATAAAAGACGAATCATTTTAATCCAAATTTGACGTGTATCAAATTCAATTAGAATTACAACGTTTCGCTTAATGTTTTCATTGCTAACAAAAGATGTTCTTTATCCTTTCGTAAAAAAATGTCACAGAAGCAAACACCGGTCACCATTTTCGGCTATTTGACAACACTTTGACTTTTTTTTTTTTACAGACCTGATCTGTCTAGAGGTGGAGACTACTCCGCATTCAAGGAAACGTCCAAACATGATGTAGGGTCAAAGGTCATCAGAGGGGATTCCCCTTTCAGGATTCTGCTTATATCTAGTGAAGTACCAGCTTATCAAGTAAGTGTTCAAGCGTTGACATTTTCTTCTTACTCTCTGTACTCTTCTTTGAAAAACAAATGTTCTTTGAAAATCAATTATATGTGCATGTGTGCATGTATGTCGAGAACTATATGTATGGAATGATGTCTTACATGAAAATGACACTGAAAAAAGCTTGCGAAAATGGGTAGCTCCAAAATGAATACTCACTGTTGAAACTTTGAGGATGTCTTGTGCAATGCATACAAAAAATTGCTTTTAAAGTTGCTGATTCTAACTTGCACTCTTGTTTGTCTATGTGTAATAATTTCGTGCAATCTTCTATGGGAGTCATTTGTGCATTAACATTTTTCATTCCTTGATAAATGATCAATACAAAATGCAAGATTTGGCAGGTCCTTTCCTGAGGAAGCGTTCAGAAGACACATCCAGAATGCAAAATGAATATTGTTGAAAATTATAATTGTAAAACACAGAAGTAGATCGGAGTACCTCGTTATGATATGAAGCTGGCAAATACGTGTACAGTCAAACCTGCTTTAGTGACCATCTGTCTACAAAGACCACTTTTTTGTTTCCCTTGAAAATGGTTTCTCATTTAAACATGTACTAAAGGAACCTGTCTACAAAGACCATTTTTTGTGTTTCCCTCGGGCGGTCACTATAGACAAGTTTGACTGTACTTCCTCAATTAGGCATAATGTTCCCTAACCTTACATTAAATATGTCAATAAATAACTTCTAATAACAAACATCATTTAAACTATTATGCCTTTTGCATTCATGGCCCTGTTTCATAAAACTTGTTATCAATAACAATGCAAAATTTCTATGACAAACGATCTCGGCCAATCAAATGCCATGATTTCAGTAGCTCATAACAGTTATTGATAACAAGTTTTATGAAACAGGTCCATGGACACGTCTCTTTTGTGCCACTACATTTCTCTTAACCTAAGAAACCTCTTTCTATTCCATCGTTTTTTCAAAGCTCCTCGTGTCGGCGGCCAAACCAGACGTGTTACCCATAGTGTATGAGTATAATGGGAGCACCATAGAGTCTCTACTGGAGATGTTACAAGCTACAGTAGGGTCACATCAAGCCAGGTAAGTTATTTGTGTCTGCTGCCAGACTAGTTTGATAGATCTAATGATAATAATCATTTCTATAGCGCCGTCTATCTAGAAATTCTATTCCGAGGCGCATTAATTATTATCCCGGCTTTAGCCTAGCTGCCATTACAGGGCTCCAGCATTTCAAGGAATTAATTCCTGCCAGGTACTGATTTACCTCACCTGGGTCAAGTGTGGCAAATGAAGATTGATGCCTTGTCACTACCTGCCAGCTTGGCAGGAGGTTAAACATGTTTACGCCGTTTGCTTTAACATAATCAGAATGAAATTTGAAGTTTTGTTATCACTCTGGTGTCAAGGCTATTCCCCAATTTAGTCTGAAATGTGACAAGATTTTGTGAATTTTCTATTAATTGTACAGAAATATTATTTACTAAAAGTGAAGATAAAAACTAAAAATATTTGATGCGGTGCAAAATTTATGAACAACTGGCAGCTGGAAGCAACGGTACTATGGAATCGCTGAGAGAACAAAATAGAAATATGATATACATTATGGTTAGCAGCATGCTGCAGTGCTTGAATTTATTTAATTTCTATTATGAGCTTGAATTGATTTCCTTATACTATTTACTCATCTCGATAGGCCTTCTTTATTTGAAATGTAACAACAAATTTTAAGAGTTTAAAGCTACTGTACATATTACATCATTTCATTTTTGACTGGCTGTAATGCCACCTTTAGCAGCTAGTGTCACATTTGTCGGCCATACAAGCATCAATATGTCTATGTGTTCTTGCAGCGAACTCTATACATTGGATCTTAGAGATGGCTATACTAGTTAATTCCTGCTGTGTTTTTTTTTATTAACAAAAATCATTGTTTTTATTATTTGTAGGAGCATTGGTTTATTCACTCTTGGAGAGGACTCGGTGCGAATCATCAGAGAGACGGCCCTCACCGCCAAGATGATAGAACATCCGGACATCAAGAACTTCTGGGAGTCTTTCTCTCAGTGCGTCGAGTCGGCCAAAGAGGGCGGATCCATGGATTTCTTTGCCCCGCTCGAGGCTACAGGTAAGGTCACCTTCTACAGTAATTACCTACATGTCCACCTGTTCACCAGGGTGGTCCTAGCTACAAAGATGCTCCGGTGAAAATTGCCCCTCGGCCAATGTCCTACATTATCATATATAAGGCTTCCAAGTGATACAATATATCAGTGTATTCAATATCTTTAGCGCAGAAATGAAACGAAATGAACTAGTACCCCTCAGTGATGAGTCAATGCCCTTTTGATTGTAAGCAGGTGATATATAAATAACATCCATGCATTGATTGAATTATAAGTTTTGCCAACAGTGTTCTTATGGTATACAAATAAATGAATCTCTTCAAAAATGTCAGACAATTAACCTAATAATAATTCTATAAATATGCTATGCTACTTTTCATTACTTTGAAATGTGCTTCTTCTTTTTTGTTTGTTAAAGGTCATAAAACTTACTGTGTCTAGCTATCTCCCTATTTTCCTTAAATATTTCACTTTACTGGTACATGTAGTATTTTTTCTCTAGCTTTTTGAACATAATTTGCTGCCCACGTAACACATTTTGAACTGATTTTTTCACAATTTTTCACATCCAGCTGGAGGCCACGAGATGATGTCTCGTCTGTCGTCTCTGATTGGTCTCCGCCTGTCCAGCCCTGCCACTCTCTCACCCACTCGATTTGATTATGGTAAGTTTCAGTCTGGTTTCAACTATCCCTCGGATAGGACGTTAGACGGAGGCCCCGTGTAGAGGAGAGTTACCACCCTTGCACGTTAAGAACCCATTGCACTATTTGTATAAGAGTAGGGGGAAACCCCGGTGTTGTGGTCCACCTACACACCCCCAATCATTTTTACCGGGAGGAGAGAACCGAGTGTTACAGTGATTCAGTTCACTTTTTGCCTCCCAGGTACTAGGTGTAACGCCAATATAATAATAATAATAACAGTTTTTCAGAGCTGACACAGATATCCAAAGTCCTTTGGAAGTGCATATAGAGATACTATATCAGAATGTGGGATATATGCGATATAATAGAAGGCATATTGTTAATGTCGTTTAGGAATTTAAAACACGCACATATCCGGAACTTTCGATCAAGGTGCAGCAACGATGAATAAGCAATATATACATAAGAAATAGCTCAACGGGTAATCTACAGGTAGTGAACCTCAAATTATAGATAGATAAACAGATATGTTTTCAGTTGTGTTCTGAATTGCTTTGTGCAATCTAACTGTCTCAGACACAAAGGAAGTGAGTTCTAGAAAACAGGTGCAGCTTTGGCTAAGGACCTGTCTCCGTAGGTAACTGTAGATAACCATAGGTACTATTGTTATTCGAGTGACTCCGGTCACTCACAGTATCCCTTCCCATATATGGAGTCGGGCTAACTCGGACCCAGGGACAACTCTGCCCGCTGCAAAAAATGGTCAGTTTTTGCAGGTTTAGGATTAGGGTTAGAGTTAGGGTTAGGGTAGGGTAAGGGTAAAATGACAAAAAAATGACAGTTTTTGCAGCGGGGACGAGTTGTCCCCAGGTCCGAGTTAGCCCGGATCCTGACATATATTTATTTTTGTTAATGTACATTGACTTTTGTCCAACAGTCACAGGTGAATGGCTGGACACTGCCCACGCACGGCCCAGCCCTTCGCCCCACTCCCTCTACTTTCAAGCAGTACCCCTGCAGGCCTGGCAGGCCCTTGCTGGTCGGGTGGCCGAGGCAACCACGCGATGCAGTGAAGACCTCAGAGGGTTCTTTGTCCAGAGGAGAGAGCAACTACTCCACAGGGTAACAGGTTGGTGGGACTAAACAGCTGAAGGTTTATATTTATGTGAACTAAAAGAGAGGGCATATTGCACATCTGCTATCAGCATTGTCTTCTTTTTATTCAATTTTGAAATCTGGATACTTATATAATATTGGATGGCTTTGAGTGTGATACAAGAATATATTGCTCGAGCTGCGACAATATTGAATGAGTCAGAGACGAGTCCAATAGTGACTAGCGAAATAACAAAATTTAACTTACCTCCGTAAGTATGGATTTTTGTGTGTGATGTTGATGTCGATAGTTGAAGTTCCCGGATGACTGAGCAATACAAAAATAATATTGGTCAGTCATCCGGGTACTGTGCTAAAGATATGCAATACACTGATTCATTGTACCAGTTGGAGACCTTATATAGATAATAATTCATTTCATTTTAGTATCTGTGTGCAAAGTTGAGTCTATATTTTGTGTTTTGTATTTCTTAAGATTCCAAATTGTCATGGAGGGTGATTTTCTATTTTATCAAATTGAATGAATGAAAGAATGCCTAATAAAAATAGGTGCCATCTCACAAATTGTCATAAATATAGCAGCTGCTAGTCTGCTAATATATCAAACGCACTCAAGTTTGTGAGATTGATTTCTTTTTTGTAAAACTGAAGATTTTGTAATTATATGTACCAGACTCTGGGAATGTATATGGCAGTGTATAGGGACACTGATTTTCCGTTTAAAAAAATGGCCTTTTCCGTTTCAGAAAATCTGGAATTCCGTTTCAGATGGGCTGATAAACGGAAATTCCGTTTTGCCATAGACTTTGTACACATGAAAAAACTGATATTCTGTTTACATAAGATTTTCATTAAAACATGAACTTGTAGGGTACAAATGTTCTTTTAAAGCCGCCACCTTTGACAAGCCACTGATAACCACTCAAAAACATACGGACGGGACTGGATAAACTTGATGCAAAATACTAGTGAAAATATAGACCCCTAACAATTACGGGCCCTAGAGTCTAGGCGAGACCTACGAAAAAATTATCAAATGTTTAGATTTACCAACTTCAAATTCGAACTTAGAAAAGCAGACTAAAGTCAGCGGAATGTGTCAGAACACGACATATTCCTGAAGGAAAGGATGAGTACCGACGTCAACGAAAACATTTCAGTCTTGGCTGTCATGTCCGCGATCGATCGATTTTAGGCGCACATGCCAGCCCCTTTTTCGAACTGTACAACAGCGTGTGTACAATCTCGCCGCACGTAGCGCCCGCTGCTGGCGTGTGTGTGCCTAGTATTACGTCTACGTAATACTAGGCGCCTAGCTGGCATAAAAGAATTGTTCGCTGTTATTTGTACCGTGTGTTGTGTCACGATCTCTATTGGTCCAGCGAAACAAAATGGCAGCGCCCGGTCTCCTAAGAATCTGACGAATATCACTGAATATTCAGAATTATTAACCATGATTTGAGGCCCAATATATTTTCACTGCATAACGAGTCACAAAAATAGTGTAAGTTTTATGATTTTCTTCTTGAAAAATGAAAAGTTTTAGAGGTAAAAGGGGTTTTCCGCGATTTTCCGTTCGAAATTGCATTTTCCGTTTCAAATGGTCAATTCCGTGAATTCCGTCCGTTTTCCGTGATCGCGGAAAATCAGTGTCCCTAAGTGTATTATTACTTGGTTCATTCCCCTATCTCTGTGATTTGTAGGTGATGTAGTTCTGCAGGAGTTGGGAGAGGATGGACTAAGCGTATGCGATCAGATCATGGAAGCACTGAGAGAAGCCCTGGAGGAACTAGCCAGACACCCTGATCAAGTGAGTCTCACACTGTCTCCTAAAACTTGTTTTATAATGGATAAATTGGTACCTTGGAGGATAGCTTGAAGATATGTGGCGAGGATATGGTTATGAGGGGCTGTTGGGAGACTAGCCAGACACCCTGAACAAATGAGTCCCATTCAGTTTCCTGGATCATGATACAGTACATGTTAAATTTCTGTGCAATTCTTTAACAGGACTGCTGGTGGTGGAATGTAGCTCCATTCCTTGTGGATTTGCTGCTATTTAGAAGAAGAAGAAAAAGAAAAAAAAAATCCCCTTTCAGTGCAATCCAGCAATACCCACAGTGCTAAAATGGATCAGGGGCCTGTTTCATAAAACTTTTTATCTATAACAAATGCTGAATTTCTATGACAAATTTGCTCTCAGCCAATCAGTTGCCCCGATTTCAGTAGCTTATAACAGTAGCTTGTAACTTGTTATTGATATCAAGTTTTATGAAACAGGGTCCAGAACACTGCAGCCTTGCCATTGATATTAATATCTCTCTCTTTATCTTGTCCGCTTCCAGCCTAATCCAGCAGCTTTCCTTGGAGAAACTCTTCTGAGAGTGTCTGGTCAACCTGTGCCGCCTCAAGGGATGACCAATGGCGTGTCGGATGGAGCAACGAGGCAGTCCAAGAAGATGTCTGGCTTGAAACTCGTAAGCAAGGCATTTGATCAATATCATCTCTCTCTACCCAGGTGTTATTATGGGTTATTAGTAGCACAATAGACCTTGTTCACACATGGTCCATTAATCCACCTTTAACAAAATATTTAAAAAAATACTGCTGCAAACAAAAAAGATGAAGAAATTAATGATATTTTTTGTACAGTATGACAAAAAGTGAAGTTGTTTGTGACCGTCTTTCACAAAATGTGACCCCTTTTTGTGTGAAAATGGACACAAAATGAATTTGAAAATGTAACCCTATTTTCGGCTTATCGAGTAAACATTCACATAAAGTACCATATTTCCCCAAAACTGTAATACTTGCGCATTGTTTACGAACAGTTGTGAAAATATTGCTCCCATTTTGTGGTATTTCTTACTCTTTCAAAAACATACCCTTATTTTCAAATCCACGAACAGTAAAATTGTCCCTTGTAACTGCAAATTACAAGGTCAATACGAAGAGACTCCACCGGATAGTGCAGTATTAAAGTAGTGAGCTTAGTGTCCAATGGTCCGGTTTATATTCACATTTTATGAATACTTTTTAACTGTTTATACTGTTGTTGACAGCCTGAAAGCTTGCCAGAGGCTTACCCGACAGCAACAAGTAATGTATGCAGACATGATTCCAAGTATTGTAGTTTGTTTATTAGTTCAGCAGCAGCTGAATGGAATACATCGTCACAAGGTGCCCGGGGAAAGCCACATCCATAAGGATGAATTTGTTATTAAACTGCTCTATTGCATGGATCCATGCAACGATGTCATTCAGTGTTAGTAATAAAATGGGCTTCTAGTGCCCCCCCCCCCCCCCCTCTTCCCTGCGTTCTACCTAAACATCCTTTCCTTTTCCGTTACCTTTTTTCTTTCATGCTAGGCAAGTGAAAGTCACGATGATCTGTCCATAGGAGAAGACATTGAGGAGGAGATCGAGGAGGAGTACGATGAGGGGAGCGAGCAGGAGCAGATCAAACCCACCAAGTCCCGTTCTGAACCCGTCAACTCAAAGACATTCTTACGGACACATTCCAAACCCAGTACTATGAAACAGACATTTCAATCTATGCAGGTGAGTTGGGTTTTACAAGCCTCTAGATGTGCATGCAGGCCCCAACATCCCTGAAATCGATAGAACCATAGTTTTTTGTTCAAATAGTGGGTGCCACATAGTTTTGTTTGTGCTTGTTATTTGTTAATCTTGATTTACTCTATTGCTGGTGGAAGCATATTTCCACATTGGTGGACAAGAATAAATTATCAGTCGACAGCCCCCCCCCCCCCCCAAATCCAAGGCTTACTCCCAGATTCCATTTCTCTGTATCAGATGCAGTATATTTCACCCCCATTTAAAAAAAAAGTGTTTGGACATGCCCTTGTTACCGGTAACCACCCTTCTTTAAAGCTCCTACACTACTTATAGCTACTTGCACTCTCTATATAGCAAACAATGCCTAAGCGGTGACCATTCGCCCCCCATGGTCCCCTTTTTCTTATGTTAATTGAGAGCTGATTTGATGAGATAACCACCTGTCAGTGACCATGCAGGGAGGTCTAATCCCTTCTGGCCAAAGTAGTGCAGATAGGCTTTATTAAACTCAAGCTTTCAGTGAATTGTGAAACTTCGCTTGAATCTCTTTCAATGAATCTAGAATCTGATTTCACTACAGACCTAGTTTTGATCATCTGTATTGTGATTATTAATCACAAATAATAATCTTCTAAAATGAGTATTACCCTCTGTCTCTCTCCGTATTATTCTTCTAGGCCTTGTTTCATTAAACTTGTTATCAATATTAAGTTACAATAAATGTTATAAGCTACTGAAACCGTGGCATTTGATCGGCTTAGGGCCAATTTGTCATAGAATAAAGAATTTTTTATGGATAACAATTTTTACGAAACAGGCCCCTGTTCTGTTAATGCCCGTTCACCAGCATCAGATAAATAAATTTATTTTTCTTTTAATCTTTCTTACTTTTAATTCTCTTGTACTTTAGTAATGTGTTATGTACCTGTATTTTGATGCTTATGAATTTGTTGTATATCTCTATGCAGTCAATCAAATCTCTTGTTAATTTGTAATGTTAATGTTTTCGTAAGCGCTTTGTACCCGCTTTACAAAAATGTTCTGTATTATTAATATTATTAGGATTATCCAAGCATTTAATTTGAATGAATATGTCTCTATTTCCAGTTGACCACGCCCCCTGGTAAGACCCAGTCAGAGCGGAGGAGAGCATTAGCCAATGAGATCCTTGATTCTGAGCGGGTTTACCTGCGAAGACTCAACATCATTCACAATGTTTACTTTGAGAGACTGGCGGCGGCTCTTCGCTCGAACCATGCCATCATTGGACAGACAAATATCAGTCTCATCTTCACTGATACGAATAATATACTTAATGTAACAAGGTATGTGAATCACTGTGCCATTGTCTCAAAATAAAAGGACCAATTAACAATTACATGTACCTCAAAAAATAAAAAGTTTTATAACTAGTGTATAAAAATCAACCCTCTAAGCTCCCCAAACTTTACCCAACAATCTATAGGTGAAGTATATGAGGAATATAGAGGATTTTGTTGTTGTTGTTGTTGTTGCATATATTGTGAAGAATAGCCAGTTCAGGTATCAACAGATAATTGATGATAAATGGTCACACCAGCAGTCCCTGTATCAATGGATAGTGAGTCCCAAATAGGCCAAAAGGTCAGATTGGTTCACCGCTGCTCAGGTGATGTAATGTATCACTTATCACTAGGAGATGACATAAAAACACTGCCCACAGAATCCAAATCTTGGGCTATCAAGTGCTTGAAATTCTAAAATATTTAAATAGATGTTGAGCACCACAAACTTGAGGAAAGACATTGATTATCTTTTCAGCTTCACACACTTACAATGTAGCTGCTTAGCTGGTAACAGAGGCTAGTTAGTACCTTGTTATCTCAATCAGAATTTCTGTTCAAGATGTTTTAATTACGGCTTTCTGTTCATTCATTTTGTTATATTCTGATAAGTGCAAGGGTATAGCTGCCACTTGTACTTTGCTATGCTTTCAACATAAGAAATTAATCATTAAAATCCTGTGTAAACCATGTCTTATGTTCGGCAGGGGTCTTTTTGAAGAGTTGAAAGGACGAGTGGAGAGTTGGAGTGTCCAAATGTGCCTCGGAGACTGCTTTATCAAGTTCCAATCGAAACTCAAGGCCTATACCAACTTCCACAACAACTATGCAATTATCCTCTCCACAATAGACAAGGTAAGCCTGGTAACCCTAACCCTAACCCCTAACCCTATCCCTAACACCTAACCCTTAACTCTCACCCCAACCCTAACCCTATTATCCTCTTCACAATAGTTAAGGTATGCTTGATAACCCTAACCCTTGACCTTCAACCCCTTTAGAGTAAGTTTTAACCTCTTTGTTCGCACAGGTGTCATGGTGTAGTTGTTCATTCACTTGCGTTTCAATCCAGGGGTTGAGGGTTTGAATCCCAGCCCGCCACTGATGTCCATTGGCAAGACATTAATCCACATTTGCCACTCTCCACCCAGGTGTAAATGGGGTACCTGACATTTGATGGGATGAATAATTGCAGGGCCTGCAGGTAGAGCAGTATTAATGTTTGGCCCTGTTTCATAAAACTTGATATCAATAACAAGTTACAAGCTACTGTAATAAGCTACTGAAAGTATGGCATCTGATTGGCTGAGAGCAAATTTGTCATAGAAATTTAGCAGTTGTTATAGATAACAAGTTTTATGAAACAGGCCCCAGGGGCTACCCTGGATAAATAAGACCCACTTGTTATTTTTTGTTAAACAGTAGTTCCAAAGAAATTGTCAAAAGCAAGGGATATCCTACCATCCATTGTTAGGTATAGAAATGGGAGCTCTTAATACGAATCATATGAAAGAATATGTTTTGACTAATACGTGATGATACAAATTTTGTCGGGAAGCCGCCTACTAATTGATATATTTGGTAAATTATCATATCGATCCGGCCTGGATAGATATCGCCGCAGTCATTTCAACATTGAATATTTGGGCATATATTTCTGCTTTTTTGCGAATTTAGGTTGAAGTATTGCCATCTAAACCTCTGGAGGCAATATTTAAACAACATTGAATGGATATTTTGCACCCAAAACCCTTGAACCGCAATTTTACCACTACCAGTCTATTTCTTTAAAGAAATTTTGATAAGTGGTAAATTTTTGAGGGGGTTGTGAAATTTGCAGGGGCAACAGTTTAGTTCTGTTAATAGTACATTTTCCTTTAATATTGTCTCCAGTGTCGAGAGCAAGAGCCTTCGTTCCGTGCCTTCCTCAAACAGCACGACAGCTCAGCCTCTTCCGAGATGATGACTTTGGATGAGCTGTTGCTAGGCATGGCCCATCACATCCACCACTACACTCGCCTCCTCTTAGCCTTTCATCATGCCACACCCGACGACCACCCGGACAAAGAGGACTTGATGACGGCAATTGATACATTCCGGCAGCTGCAAGATCTTATCGACCAGGTAAAGGTTTTCCCGTGAAAATTCTGCTACATCTTTTCACAATGTCATCAGCCTCCAAGATTTCTTAATCCGTGAATAATTGAAATTAATGTACAAGGAATTTGAGGATAATATCTGGCTTCTGATGAGAATAGAAGAATGAAAAATAGGGTTGTAGTGCGGTATTAAAAGAAAAGAGACGCAGTACTTGGTACCAAATAGAAAGCTTGTCGTAGGACCTGCATGGCCATCTCATGCTTTTAGAAAGGTCCACTGGGAGTACATGTGGTTAAAGTTCATCTGTTGTATTGTAAACTATATTTTGTATCAGATTAGGTTATTCTTATGTACAAAATCTTCATATGATAATTTTCTTTCTCTCTTTTTGTATTGTTCACCAATAACAATATAGAACAACTTGTGAGGTGAAAGAGAATATACTCAAACAGAGAATATACTTATTTTGATTTGCTTTTTTTCTCCGTACTTGTTCATCAAAAACCCGTCTGACAAAACAAGAGACTAGGTGGGAAGGTAGTCTGGTCTTACACAGACCATGTACTAATTCTGTTTAAGTTGCCTTGTCTTTAATTGTTTATTACAAAATTATCCTAAAGAACAAGTAACAAGGCGAAAGAAGGGTGTGGTATTACACAGACAATGTACTACCAGTAATTCTGATTTGCTTTCTATTCAATCGTTTATCAAATTCCTGTCCAATAGAACAAGCAACAAGATGAACGAGTGGTGTAGTCTTACACAAGACAATGTACTAATTCTGATTTGCTTTCTCTTTAATTGTTTATCAAAAACCTGTCCTATAGAACAGGCAACAAGGCTAAAGAAGGGTGTGGTATTACACAGACAATGTACTAATTCTGATCTGCTTTCTCTTTAATTGTTTATCAAAAACTTATCCTATAGAACGAGCAACAAGGCGAAAGAAGGGTGTGGTCTTACAAAGACAATGTTCTAATTCTGATTTGCTTTCTCTTCAATTATTTATCAAATACCTGTCTCATAGAACAAGCAGCGAGGTGAAAGAGAGCGTGTCTTGAAAGGCCTTCAGAAGCGCATCGTCGGTTGCCCCAGTCTTCTAGAGGCCAACAGGTTCCTGGTCCAACAATTAGAGACGGTTGCCCTGATGGAGTCAGTAACCCAGGGCAAGACAAGTGAATCCAAAGGGTGAGCTTGTATTCAGTGGGTGACCCAACATTTGCTCTGGGGACATTTGCTCTGGGGACATTTTCTCTGGGGACATTTGCTCTGGGGACATTTGCTCTGGGGACATTTGCTCTGGGGACATTTGCTCTGGGGACATTTGCTCTGGGGACATTTGCTCTGGGGACATTTGCTCTGGGATTTATTTCATGAATGAAAGATTAGGTTTGCAATTGGGATGGGGGATGGGTTAAGAGTTAGGCTTAGGGTATATTGTGTTATCTATGGCTGAAGTAAGAAAGGGTAAAGGTTGGGGTTAGGGTTAGGATTGCAATTAGGACTGGGCATGGGTTTGGGGTTAGGGTAAGTGTATAGTGCTTTATCCAGGGCTGTAGTTAGGGATGGTTAGGATTAGGGTTAGGGTTTGGGTTAGGGTTAGGGTTATGGTAGGGGTTAGGGTTTCGTTTTGTATTAGGATTGGGGTTAGAGTTTTGGTTAGTCAAGGAAATTTACCATGTACTGACTAACCAGACAAAATAGGTTAGGGTTGCAATAGGCAGGTTTACTAACATATTCAAAGTTTATGTATACTTTCTAACAAAGAGTGTTCTTGACAACCTGAAAGCTTGCCCAAGGCTTACCCGATATATCAAAAAATAATGTATGCAAACTGGCTTCAAAGTGCTGTAGTTAATTCATTAATAATAAGTTAATGTACTACCTCGTCACTAGATCCCCAGGAAAGTAACATTATTTGAATATACAGTCAAACCTGTCTATAGCAACCGCCCAAGGGAAACACCAAAAGGGGTCTTTGTAGACATGTTCCTTTAGTACATGTTTTAATGAAAAACCTTTTTCACAGAAAACAAAAAATGTGATCTTTGTAGACAGGTGGTCACTAAAGCAGGTTTGACTGTATTAGTAATGTAATCTCATCATTAATCTGACATTTTTATTCCTTGGTTTGCAGGCCCATGAAGCATGTGAATGACCTTTGCCTGTTCCTGTTCAACGATGCTCTTGTCGTCACCCACGAGGGCTCCCGTCACGTGCCTTACACCCGCCGCTTGGAGACCTTCTACAGGTTCATGGTGGCTCTGAGTCTGACAAGATTGCAGGTTCAGGATGTGCCAGATTCCAAATGTAAGTCTACCATACACAAGTGATGATGAAGGAATATGAAGATAATAACAGATTACTTAAAAACACTGTGCACTTTCATTTCAAGATTTTAAACTTGCAATTTCTATTGTCACAAGAAATATTTGGAGCCGACATATTTCAATATCGTACAGTACTTGTATACCAGTATGGAAGCCAAAATATTCAGAACAAACTATAGTTGATGGTTGGTCCCCTCCTGGATCAAATTTTGCCCACATACCGGTACTGTCTTAGTAGAGTCATGTAGTGGCAGGAGGTCTGTATTTTTTATTTTAAAAAATGGATTTGTTAAAAGACGGGAATATGAATATAAACTTGTCTCTTTTTGAGTAATATTGTAATTGAGGTAAGGATCGAGGCTCATCCCTAGCTGCCTAAGAAATTCCATACAGCTATGGCCAATGTACCAAATGCTGTACAAAGTGTCATAGCAAATATGTGTACCATACCACACGGTTTCTTTATTTTGTATTCTTTGTTATAATTATACCCTAAACAAAAATAATGTTGCATGTATTGTCTTTTGGTAAGGACTCATTTGCATGTACATGTATGCTAGATGTGATAATCCAGCCTTTTTTTGCCTTTTTCTCTCTACAATGTACAGATGTCCAGCATGCTATCCTGTTGGTATCACCTAAGAAGAGGCTGCTGTGTTCAGCCGAAGACTACTCATCCAAGGTGGCCCTACTCAGCATACTGGAGGAAACGGTTCGTGCTGCTTTAGATGTGGACTGAAACAATTACAACAATGACAACGTCAACAACAACGGCAACATAAACAACATTGTGGCTCTGTGTAGCCTGGTACATCCTCAATGTTTGTAAACTTTTTTTTAAACGGACATATCACCACCCCTGGTCAGGGGATCCAGGATTTCCTGTACACCTTGTGTGCACACCCTTCTTCCTGGGGAACATTCCAGCCTTTTTTTTAGAGGCAGCACACAATGCTGACCCAACAACAATGGTGCTTACATCCTACCAGGTACCCGTTTAACACCTGGGTGAAGAGAAGCAATATATATCAAGTGCCTTGTGCCGCAATGCTGGGAGTGCACCTCCAGTGGACTCTCCACCCGCTTTGGTCAAGTAAAGGATCAATGGCGGACTGCCACGGTCAGCTTTTGTCAAAATTTCAATGTGCGTGTCTCACAATTAATCACCAAATAGTGTGTCGATCAGTCTAGGGTTTCAATCTGCAGGTTATACAGAGTTAAACCGTCCGAATATAACTCTACAATATTATACCGTAGTGCCTTTTCGGCTGATGAAACTGCAAAGAGGGTATCCTCAATACACGAAGTGCCTGTGATGTTGATTATTAAGGGTGGCAAATCAAGTGGTGGTTATGTTACCTGACTGCTAAGAAAGCATAAATGCTTGTCAGTAAGCAGCCAGACGGCCGGCGGCTTTAGGTCCTGTTCAAGGGACAACTGCAATAGGGGAAATTGTCAAAAGTTTTGTGCCTTTGGAGAAAGTTTTGTTCAAAAAGTATCTATAAAAGTAGTAAACGGTTCTATTGAACTAGGCATGAATATTTGTAATATAACAGTTGCTGATGATAGAATGGTGCCGAGTGCCAGAGTGGATGTGCCTTTTAGCATTACTAGTTTTGTTCCAACTTTCAACAGAGGCTGCCTTTTGTACAATAGGGTAAGTTACGTAACATGTACCATATTACAGGAAACATGTATGCGTGTGTGTGTGTGTTTGTGTGTTCAATAGCCATAATCGAACATGAGCTCGACAAGCTCTTTCCTTTGAGTGGTATATCAGTCAAAGTGAGGTACATTCAGACACAATTATCTTCAAGACCCTACTTTTTAGGGCACAATGTGGCAATTTTTTTAGTCAAGACATCCAATCTTCAGGTCTCAGGATTCCACGCCTAAATCACCTCAGATTGTATCCTTTTGTAGTTAATTATGATAAAGGCATTGAACATCGCTGATCAGACCTTTTCATGATATCTTGAACATGTTAGAATGAAGCTATAGAGGTTTATAAAAAGCGGACACAAGTGTTGTCTGTTATGCTACATTTGAGCTATTTCAAGGAAATGCGTAATCTAATTGTTTTACACCATGTATAGATGTTTATATTATGATTATAAGCTTCTATTCAAAAGAGGCTTAAAACATATATTTCTAGTAACTAAATATGATTGATCTATTTTTATAAGGCTACTTTAAACATATTTCTAGTAATTTAATATGATTTATCTATTTTTATAAGGCTACTGGTATGTATTTCATGTTTGTTCTTCACTCTTTGTAATTTTGTAAGTGTAATGGTACTTTTTTTCTTAGCGCTCCTAAATGATTGATTATTATTGATACCTAAACTAGATTCATTGACAATCCAAAATCACAGTTTTTTTTTCAACCTTAAAACTGTCCATTTTGTAATGTCTGTTGTTACATAGTCTGTTTTCTCTTCGATTATTCAGTGGAATACAGTGGAACGTCATCATAAAGAACTGATATAACAAAGTTTCTGTTATAACAAGGTGATTTTGCTGGTCCCAGCTCTTTATATATATATATATTTTTTTTTAAAACCCTGATCTTACAAGAGTCCTGATATAGCAAGGAAATTTCCCTCGTCCCAAGGAGCTCGTTATAGTGAGGTTCCACTGTACTGTAAAGATTGGTATTTTGTTGATATTCGAACTCGTCTCAATCACTGACTGAAATATGTTTTAGAACTCTTAATTTTGTTTTAAACTGTCTTACATAGGCAAACAATTGTTGTAAATAACATGTCCATCATATTGAATTGCCAATTTGTACTAGATAGATATTTACAATGTTCCCCATTAAGTTGGAATTAATTTTATCGAGATAGTGACAATATGATTTATTCTGGATAATACATGTATATATTCTCAGAAATTTATTGATCAATCTAAAGAGTCATAGAGATTGGTCAATTAAATTCTGTTTAGATATAAACCTTATCTATCAAGAATAAATCATGTCACAATATTTAAAAAACATTATTCTAACTTTATGGACAATAGTGTATCAATGATTTATTTTCATGTATTATGAAGTTATAATCAGTTTGCTGTGAATTCATATTAGTCCAGTAGAGGGTAACCATATATCATGTACATGACCTGGAAAAGTTGTTAAGTACAAGGTTTATTTGTTGATTCGTGTTCTAGATGGGTATTGAGGTAAATTCAGCTTGGTTGCCATCTTGACAACCTTGCACTATTTTTTTAAAAGCCTTATTAGCACAATCATCTAATAAGCATATGTGCCATATGTAATTATGTTGCTAATCTTTAATAATCCAGGAAGCCTAAAACCATGAATTATACTACTTTGTAAGGGTTTTCTATTACGAGGAATTCATTTATGACACCAGTTCTTATTTATAAGTAATGCAATGGTCTTAAATGGCATAATTAGCATATGTACATTATATATGGACTTCATTTTCATTGTTTATCTAGAAAGCCTGAAAATGATGCTATGCAACATTGCAAATCACTTTTTAAAGACACATTAATTCATGAAAAGATATTCCCCGTAGATGCAGTATAATTAGCCTAATTAACATAATTAGTACATTTGCATTTATTGATACAGGTCTAGTTTTTTCCAGACAAACTGGAATGACAATTTTAATATGTATTTTCTAAAATGACAACCAATATTTATCTCAGAGGTCAATCTTGTTGAACAAAAAATAATTAGCCTAATTAGCATATTAATCTATTGTGGATTTCTGTCTGACGAGACATAATATGGTAGGTATTCATTTGAAATTTCCAATTGTACCAGTGATAAGAGCAGGATAAAAAAAGCAGTCACCGCTGTCGTTGAGAGGATGAGAAAGCTGTCATCGTGAGAAATTGTCTTGCTCTGTGTATTGCAAGCGCAAGTCAGGAGTGAACTGTTGCAATCCAAACAAGTCGGAAGATAGAGGAGATGATGAAGACATTAGACTCTCAAGAACTGGAGTGAATTCTGCTTTGCAACCAATGTTCCGCTGAGGTTAGATTAAATAGGCGAGGATTGTAATTTATTAATTTGTAACTTGTGCATCAGAGTATAGGCAGTGTTAGATTGCAAAGTACCAATATGTCCAGATAACAGAAACAAGAAATCTACCCTTATTGATAACATATTTTGTAATTTGCAACCTTTTCCACCTTCAGGTATTATAATATCAGATCTTTCAGATCATTTCCCTATCTTCACTAGAGTGAATTTTCGTAATACTGCTCATAAACATGAATGTAAATATATTCGTAAAAACAATCCTACTAACATTGAGAAGTTTCGAGAAGCACTAACGGCAACTGACTGGAGTGCAGTTTTACTTGAAAAGGATGTTAATATTTCATTCAACAATTTCTTTAATAAGTTTTTGCTACTCTATGATGAATTTGTTCCGATTTCCAAATGTAATACTAGAAATCGTAAGAAAATTCCACGCATGCCATGGGTCAGTGCTTCCTTGTTGAAGTCTATCAATAAGAAGAATAAGTTGTATTATTCTTATAAAGTTAGTGGAAGAGAATCATCACGTAAACGATATGTTGATTATAAAAACACCCTTACTTCAGTCTTGCGTGCAGCAAAGAAATCATATTATTTTGCTCAGTTTCAAGCAACTTCAAACGATATCAAAGGAACTTGGAAAGTGATAAGAAATGTGTTCAAGTCAAAGAAAAAAAATTCTGATGTAAAGAATATTGAAATTGATGGTCGTTTAGTGGAAGATAAGAATATTATTGTGGAAAAATTCAATGATTATTTTTGCAGTATTGGTCCTAATCTATCACGGGCGGTCCCTTCCTGTCAAAAATCTTTTAACGATTTCCTGAAAGAATCTAACAAGAAAAGCTTATTCCTTTTCCCATTAGTTAGGGAAGAGTTGCTTACTATTGTGAATTCGCTTAAGGCTGGGAAAAGTCCTGGTTACGATGGTGTCAATAATGACATAATTAAACAGGTTATCTTAGCGATTATTCAACCCCTTATTCATGTTTTTAATTCATCAATGTTAAATGGAATAGTCCCCGAAAACATGAAAATTGCAAAAGTCGTACCCGTTTTTAAAAAGGGTGATCCTCAATCTTTTTCAAATTACCGTCCTATTTTACTTCTAACCTCCTTCTCAAAGATCCTTGAGAAAGTGATTTATGTTAGAACTTTAGAATTTTTCAACAAA
Organism: Strongylocentrotus droebachiensis; assembly: GCA_035222895.1. Lineage (NCBI taxonomy): Eukaryota > Metazoa > Echinodermata > Echinoidea > Camarodonta > Strongylocentrotidae > Strongylocentrotus > Strongylocentrotus droebachiensis. The sequence goes on from JAVYIG010003099.1 coordinate 93,509, forward strand.
AGTAAAATATTCTCAAATTTTCAGTTTGGGTTCCGAGAGAAACATACTACCTCTCATGCCTTGCTGCACTTTATAGATAAGATTTCACAAGCAATAGACAAAAAGATGCACACAATCGGTATATTTCTTGATTATTCCAAGGCATTTGATACTATAGATCATGAAATTTTGCTAGGGAAATTATCGCATTATGGTGTCAGGGGCACAGCTCTGGACTGGTTTAAGAGCTACTTAGCTGACAGGAAACAATTTGTTTCTTTAAACGGTTTTGATTCAGGGTTACAGAATGTCACATGCGGCGTTCCTCAGGGATCTCTCCTTGGTCCGCTCTTGTTGTATATATTAATGACTTTCATTTCTCATCTGATATTTTGTCATTCATTTTATTTGCTGATGATTCCAGCTTGTATTATTCACACAAAAATTCACAAACTGTGTTAGAAACGGTTAATTTCGAACTAAGTAAAGTTACTTTGTGGATTCAAGCAAATAAATTGTCTTTAAATCTGCAAAAGACAAATTATATGTTTTTTAGTAATACAATCAAGGTGCTTTCAGGAGATGTATCATTTAATAATGTATTGATAGATAGGGTATCATCAACAAAATTCCTTGGTTTGCACATTGATGAGCAAATGAGTTGGAAAATTCATGTAAATCATCTCTATAAGACATTGTCAAGAAACAGTGGCGTAATTCATAAATTGAAATCAATTTTACCTAAAGGCATCCTTCTATTAATGTACTCAACATTAATCCTCCCCTATCTTAATTATGGTGTTCTTGCTTGGGGTAACTCTCTTAAAACTAACCTTGAAAAGTTATATTTGATTCAAAAGAGGGTCTTAAGAATTATTTGTAACGTTAGCTTTCATGCGCACACTAATCCGCTTTTTTATACACATAGAATGTTAAAGGTGCAAGATATTTATCACCTTCAACTGGGTTCTTTAATGTACAACTTCGATTCTGGTGTCCTTCCACAGGCTCTAGTCAGCATTTTTAAGAAAAATAGTCAAGTTCATGACCATGCTACACGAAATGCCTCTGCGTTTCACTTACCCCAAGTAAGGACAAAGTTAACTTTTAATACTTTGGTTTTTACTGGACCTAAATTTTGGAACTCTCTAGGCTCTAGCGTTAAGCAATCTGTTAGTCTCTCTTCATTTAAGTGTAAACTTAAGGTTTATCTTCTCGATAAATACTGTGACTCATAGAGTAGTTCATTTTTGTAGTTATTATGGTGCCAAGATATATCATGTATTACTATAAATGTAAATTTTCTTCTTGATATTAATATGTGTCTAACTGAATATTTTCAGATTGTCAACCTTTTATTCCCTCCCCCTGTTGTCTTGTGCCCGTTGTGTGCTGTGCCTATTGTCGATGTGCTGTATTCTTCTATTATTTCTCATATTTTCTCTTTTCTCCCGTCTTGTCTAGTCTAGTCTCTCTTTTTGTTGTTGTTGTTGTGTGTGTGTACACTTCTTGTTTTGTTATACCCCCTTTTCCCTATTGTATTCTTAGGTAGTCACAAATATCTATTCATCATGTTTTATCCGGCTCAGAGGGGACCCTAATAATTACAAGCTCTGCTTTTACCAGGGTCTCCTCGTCTTTCTTTTAGTTAGCTATGTTTTTTATCATTATCATAATTTGTTATTTTGCTTTGTAAATGTGTTATGATCCAATGTTATGCTCTGTATGTCATTTGAAAGAAAGACGAATAAAATCTTATCTTATTTTATCTTAAGAAATTCTCTTAATTCTGTCACCAATACTAAACTTAAAGAAGAAAAGAACGACATTCTAAATATACTTTGCCACCATATAACCATCTTTCAGTCGACCCAAACCATTTCTTTCCATCTTTAATAACTTACTGGTCTCTGTCATGACTGTTAATTCTGCTCTTATCACTGGTACAGTGGAAAATTAAAAATGAATACCTATGTATTCTGACTTGTCAGACAGAAATTTACAAGGCTATTAGGCAATTGCCTGATTAATATGCTAATTATGCTAGTAAGGCTAATTATTTTTCGTTCGATATGATGGACCTCCAAGATCAATATTGGTCGTCATAACAAAAATACACATTAAAATTGTCATTCCAGTTTTGTCTTGATAAAACTAGATAGACCTGTATCAAAATATGCCTATTACTAATTATGTTAATCTTCACAGAATATCTTTTCATGAATTAATGTGTTGTTTTTAAAAAGGTGATATTTACAATGTTGCATTGCACCATTTTCAAGCATTCTAGATGAATAATGACAATGAAGTCCATAAATTGTACATTTGCTGATTAGCTCATCATGTTAATTATGATAGGCAATTGCATTACTTAAAAATAAAAACTGGTGTCTTAAATGAATTCCTTGTCAAAAACCCTTGAAAAGTAGTATTATCTATCGTTTTAGGCTTCCTGGATTAAGATTTGCACATATGCTAATTAGGCTAATAAAGCAAATGTTGCCAACCAACTGAATTTACCTCCATACCCATCTAGAACACAAATCAACGACTTTTCCAGTTCTATATTATATACTCAAGCGTGCTATATATTTATGCAAAACATTCCAGTATTCATTAATTATTTATAAATTAAATATGAATTTGTATCCTGCCTTTTCTACCGATGCCATCCTAATCAAATGAAATAATCATTATTTAGCTGCTTTTTTGTGAATTTGCCAATTTGGTACCTTGTAATATGAAACCTCGTGATCAAATCAATATATTCAAATTGTATCATTCCATCAAACATGTTTTGTTGTCGTTATTTATCTGTGAAAACATTTCTTGTACATGTTTAAGTGAAAAAGCAGGAAACTGTCGTGGCAGTGGGTGGGGAAAAGGGGAGATTGGCTTCAGTAGGTACTTTATTTATTCATACAGTATGTACGTATATTTTTGGGTAGAAACTATTGATATATATACATTGCATCCTCTCTGTACTCTTCTCTTTCATTTCACCTTCCCAGTATTCCACCCCTTCCACTCTTAAACGCTAAGTCCACTCCAAAAATAATTTGCTTTTAATAGATGCAGAAAAACAGAACAAAAATAATATTGAGCAAAATCGGATAAATATTACGGAAGTTACGAGTTTTATAAGAACTATGGAATTTAGAAAATCACTACACAAATTGCTAATTTGGTTATCAGTTTGTGACATCATTGCCTCACTATTTATCAATTGCTTTGCCGAGGTTATATGATTTATATCATATTGCGTGCATGACATTTCACAAAATCTTTTATGAACTTCAAAGAATTAATTTTGATATAAATATCTTATCAAAATTCATGATTTAACTGAAAAAATCACTCTTATATTAGTGCATGTAACTTGGATGCTGGTGTGAGAAAATAAGATTTTTTGGGGAAATTAAAAATTTATATTTTCAATATAAAGAAAAAATGAGTGGATAGTGACTCAATGACGTCACAGACTCATGAGTTGTTAATTTGTCTTCTGATTTTCAAAGTTTTCATGTCATTAAAAATTCATAACTTTCTTATTAGTTATTCGATTTTGCTCAAACTTCTTTTAATGGGTTTGTCTGATTTTTCAGCTTCTATTGAAAGTAAGTTATTTTTGGAGTGGACTTGCCCTTTAATACTTTCTTTTTCTGAACACGTTTCTCCCGACATAAGACACTTGAAGACACAAGCCATACACAAAGGATGAGGGGTAAAATGTTAAGACAGAGTACTGGAAATAAATAGTGGAAAAGAAAGAGTAAGGAGGGATGAAAGAATGATAGGAAAGGACCTGAGGGGGATACAGGATGATTTGTGCAACATGAAAATGAGTATCAGTATATGAATCAGTTTACGACATGAATTGCTTCTTAAATAGTTTATTGTCCATATATATAGACATGTGTTAGAAAAATCATAACAATAAAATTTGAAGTCATAAGATCAGATTAAACAAACGCACATAATACATTCCCTTTTACAAAACAAATCACAAGAAGCTCGATATGGCTCAAGCCCAACGCACAATACACAATGTTCCTATAATCTGATTTTTGAAGAAATGGTAATTGTATTACATATATGGAAATACATGTATTAAAAAAAAGAAATCTTCCTGATTTAGGTTCTGAATTATGATAAGAATACCAAGAGCCAGAATTTTTGGGCTTTGAATTCTTCTCGTCAGAATAGAGAAATAATTAAAAGCCGAATCAGCCTCAAATCGAGACGATCACACTGGTCTGAATGTCACAACGATTCTGAGCTGATCGATTTAGCTTTTCCTCTTCCATTAAAACGTGGAATCCCTTGAAAATTTATATTTGCTTAATCACATGACAACCGTACATGTATTCAGATCCTTAGTCATTAAGAATTGTGCATGTTTGAATAGTCGGATCGTATAGTATGCGGTTGGTTTTCATGGCCGGGCAACTGGCATGGCATGCCAAGATCAACAGAACATATGTATTATAAAGCCTACATCAGAAAATTACATTAGAATACTCTTTTGGCAATTGCGGTTGTCCCATCTACATGAATTGATGTTTCAACAATTACAAAATTATTAAACTTGTTTGCATATTACAGAAG